>JAOXJP010247278.1:0-22439 GCA_025762735.1 Platanus orientalis | reverse complement strand
TCTCTCTCTCTCTCTCTCTCTCTCTCTCTCTCTCTCTCTCTCTCTCTATATATATATATATATATATATATATATTGTTACTTGGGCTCGTCATGTTGTATTTTGAGATTCAAAATACGATTGAGGTGACCTTGATCAATCGGGGTGGAGCCCGATCGATCGAGAGGCACCACCTCAATTGATTGAGGTTGAGCCTAATTGATTTGGATGCTCCAACGGTAAAATCCCGTTCATGATCAAATGTTGTCTAAATGGTAAAATCCCGTTCATGATCAAATGTCCAACGGTAAAATCCTGTTCATGATCAAATCCTGTTTACGAACTTTAAAGATTCGTACATTCATGATCAAATGGTGTCTAAATGTATAGTTCTTTTATATAAATAGTGATGATAAAGTATTCATAGTCTGAATTACTGGCAAAATCACAATCTGTCTAAAAGACATTGTGGTATGATAACTTGTGATTAATAGAGTAATTACTTCAAAATGTTGTAAGGTTAGAGATAAATATAATCAATACTCTAATCAAGCCACTATAGAAAAGTGGTGAGAGATATATCAAAGATGATGGAATTGATAGCCCATTCGTGAGTTGATATAATGGAAATCCAATTTATGTGATTGAAGATTTTATGAAGTAGGTTCAAATGGATAAGAATGAAGTCATAGGATAATTCGTTGAACATTGTCAAAAGAGCATATGCTCTTAGTTCCTTCTTATGGTATAGACAGTGCATAAATTGCAACATAGTGAGGGTTAATTTATTAGACTCTTAATAAATTCATAGCATACGGGTGGTGTAGTTAGTTGCAGTTTGCACATGATGGATTCACCTATATGGGTGTGAAAGTGGGGTCGCTTCTTATGAGAACTTGGACTAGTTCACTAAAGTGCTTATAAAAATTAAGTATGACTCAATGTCGAAATATGTCAAATCAATAAAATGACAATACTTGAGATAGTTGGATGTGGGTTATAGAGTTAACAGATTTACATGAACGGAGAATGATTCAAAAGAACTTACTCCACAACGTTCCAGTAAATCTTATTCTGTATATCTTAAGTATCAGTTTAAAGTCCAAAAGACACAGGTATTATTGCATTCAATTATCATCAGTACAATCAAGGTGATTTTGATTGATCAAGGTGGAGCCTAATCGATTGAGAGGCACCACCTCGATCGGAGGGCACCACCTCAGTTGATCGAGGTTGAGCCTGATCGATCGGGATGCTCCAATAGTACAAAGTTATTTACGAACTTTGAAGATTTGTTTATGGGGATTCGTGCAGAGACACAAGTTGCGTCTATAGACATTTATATGTGACTTTTCCTGATCAAAGGATTTCTAAATGCCTATAGACACATCCCCAAAGTGTCTTTTCAAAATATATAAATATAGAATAAGGTTTTAACGTAAAACATACTTGAAAATCTCTCTATCCTTTCACTCTTTTTTTTTTCTTCTTCTTTACAAGTTGTTTTACAACCAAGATCAAGAATTTTTGAATTAGGTTTGAACTACATTCATTACCAGTCATTAGAGGGTTTCTTGAATTGTGCAGGTTGAAAAAGCTTGTGTCATTGAATCCTAGGACGGTTGTCTACTATATCTTTCTTTTTAATTTTGATTTCAAGAGTTTTATTTGAATTGTTATGTAAAAACAGTACCTTAATTAGTTTTCATTAATTCTCTGCAAATATTTGAAATAGTATATTTGCAAAATTATAACTGTTTAATTTTTGTGATTGTTACAAAATTAAATTCTTGATTCATATAGAACTAGTGCTATTGTTTAAAACACATCATAGTGTAGGATAAGTGGGCTATGCAGCACATGACCTCTTTCTTGAAGAGACGATGCTACAATCACCCAGACAAGGAGGCATTGGCAACTTGCATATATCACAATGGAATAAAAGCAAGGCCTATAGTTAGGGCCATAGACACTATGCAAAAACCATTGAATTAAATTCTTTTTTTTTTCTTTTTTCTTTCTTTTCTTTAGAATGAAAGATTATAGTAGATTCTGTATACAAGAAAAATAACATTTGCCTAATGGGAATTGTGAACCTTTTACTTTGGTTAGGTATACTTCTAGCTTTAAGCTTCACCTCTTATGAATCAACTTGCAAGAAAAACACAAAAAAATCAAATTCAATAATTGTTGCATGGGATCTACGGCCCTGGCCTAGATACCATAGGCTTATTCCATTGTGACAAACTTGTAATAAAAAGAAGAAATCACAACCATCTTATCAGTAAGCAAAAACGAAGCTAAGGGCTAGAGAGATCAGTCTAGATACTACGTTTAAAAAAAAAAAAATATTTTTTGCTAGTTTGAAATTTTTTATTTTGATTAGGAACCATTATAGCTTTGGAGCCTCATCTCCACTCTACCAACTTCCAAGGAAAACACAAAAAATCACAGCCATCTTAACAGTAACCCATAACAAACCTAGAGCAAGCAAGAGCCTGGATTATCATCAAGAGAAAGAGCCAACCAATTGACCAAAAGGAAAAGACATGGAGTAATCATGTCACACCAAATGTGGTGGCCCCCTCAGCTCTCTTCCTTACATGGAGATAAAGTAGAAGGTTACTTTCAAATTAATATTTTTGTGAACCCAAGTGCCCGGCTTCAATCATCTCCAGTCTCAATGGAGAGATATCACACATAATCTCGGTAAATACACAAGGTTAAAGGAGGGTGTTATAATATATATACAGTAAATAAGTACCCTGTACAATTAACTAATATCTTTTTATTTTTATTTTGCATCTCTCTCCAATCCAGCAAGCTGCCTGCTTCCTGCATGTTATCTAATACAAATGGAAAGAAATCCCACCATATATATTTACTAAAACACCCCCTTTTACTGGTGTATTTATTGAGACATTTTGTCAGGCATCATGTCACCGATCTCTCCGGTCTGGTCCAACCTGAGATGATTCCAACTTTGAAGAGGGCAGCTCATGAGCTTATTATTCCAAATTAAAATTTTCATTCCAAGTTAGGGACAAGAGAGGGGTCCATTGTTCCTTAGAAGAGAACCGCAACCATCCCAATGATTTAATGAAATGATTACTGAATTGAAATTAGGATTACTTTTGTGGTAATGTTGCGGTGATCCCAAGAAACCGAATCCGAATTTTGTGCACACAAAAGATGTGTGCAAGTTGTGCGTATGGACCAGGGGACTGACGCATCAGCACCGAAAAGTGATTTATACTTTTTGGGAGCGCGCTTATCACTTTTTGGTGCTGATGTCTCTGCCCCCTGGTCCATGCACACAATTTGCACGTAAAATCCCCTGGGGGGGAGGGGCAAAAAACCCCGAAAAATACCATCAACTATCAACGCCCCAGTTCCCTGGTTGTTGTAGCACCCTCTCTAGAGAAGAGGTCTCGGGTTCGAATCCAACCAGTGTCTGCAATTGTGCACTGACATTGCCTCTCCAACCATGTTGTGGGTCCTGCACTAGCACCGGCATTCAGCAACTCCATGGGGTTATAGTTATAGAAAAAAATAATAAAAAGGTTTACCCCTTTGTCCAAGCTGTGGGAGCTTTCAACTTTTAGCTTGAGACCGGTGGCTGGGATTTGTTGCGCCCCCTTTAAGAATGCCTAAGGTCTGCTCTGCGTCAGGGCTTTGTAGAGTTCTTTTCACTTTTCGGTGCCAATATGTCTGCCCCTGATGCAGGGTGGACCTTAAGCGTTCTTTAAGTGGGTGCACGAAATCCTGAGGGTGAGACCGGATGGTTTAGTCCACTCTCATTGATAAATTACTTTTGGGCTGAGCCTAAAGAGTGGGCATGAAATGGGTCGGATCTGGGTAGAATCCATGTACATTTTACATTACTATTTACTAATATCTGGATCGATATCCTACTCGTATCCATGCTTAGGGATCCTAGTGGAACTACATATGAGTCCAATATAAAAATATCTGGATCAATCCGGATCAATGGATACGTGTCAGATTCGATTTCAAATCTGATCCGCTCCATTTGATTGATAGCCAGGATTGCTTTGCCCATGCACAGCCTAAATAGAGACAAGCAAGACACCCAATTGCAAGACTCAGCAAGACGACCTGCATTACACTAGGGATGAGCCTAAAGTTTTTACGTTCATTGTAAGTAGAAGAGAAGCCCAAAAACAGCCCATCTGTGCATAGGACCTCTAATATATCTCATTTCCAATTAAAAACCTCGGGCACCCATTGGGTGAGGCGGGATTTGGTATGATTGACTTATGTCACCCTAAGGTAGAACTGACATAAGTGGCAGACACGTCAGCACCGAAAAAGTGATTTACACTTTTTGAGGGATGCTTTTCACTTTTTGGCGCTGATGTATCAGTCCCTTATGTCAGTCCTACCAAATCCTTAGGGTCATTAGGCATGTCTGATGGGATTATGCACTCCTATATTTACATTCAAGATGGAACAAGTAAATGAAGGACACAAAATTATGAACGAGCAATTTAACTATTCAGCCATGGATGTTTAACAGGGATCAATGTACATCATAAACAACCAAATTTTGTTTGAAATGAAATCTTTAAGGGGATTCAATGAAACGACATAACACAATTGCTGTTTGTTTGTCCTCCAATCATTTGGTTTTTTAAGGGTAAGAGGGTTGTAGTTGGATTTGAGAATCGGACAATAGAAGAACCCGTGAAGACCTGGCCCACGATGATATCTTTTTTCATTCACCATATCTACCTGTCTCTCATTTATAAGTAATAATAATGTTTAAAAGATAGAAGTGTTAGAATGCCATTAGCTTCATATAAAAACAAACTAAACTAAATAAAAATATTCAGATGCTGATTGATTTCTGGGCATACGCAATCTAATTCCAAACACAAAGATCTCTCTCTCTCTCTCTCAATGGCTACTCAGTAAAAAATGCTTAAGAAATGGGCGAGGGTTTTAATTTTTGAGGTACATGCCCACCCATTTTGGCCATATATCAAACATTGAGTACCGTAGAGGATTATCCTGAGTGAGTGAGGGGTGGCAGTGTATCAGGTCCAGCTGCAAAAAATGTCCACACGTTTGTCAATGAGGTTTTTTTTTTGTTGTTGTTAAATACGCTTTGTTAATGAGTTTGAGAATACCAATATTAATGCAGGAAAACAGTTGGGTCAGCTGGCAATTTCAATTATTTAACTGGGCTATAAGTCGGCCCTATTGAGTCAGTCCGGGTTCGGATTGGGAATATGAACAGAACCCGACCATTTACTTGAACATAAATCAATCCAAATCCAAATTATTTCACACAACTTAATACCAAGTTTTCCTTGAACATAAATAATGAATAAGTCTAAAAGAAATTGCACCATTTACTTCTAATCTAAGAAGCACAACACATATAATACTTTGATGAGTATAGTCAGCCAACTCTCTGAATTGAGTACTTGATTCCCTTGAGTTGATTCTACCCCAAAGCTAGGTGAGTTAAGTCATGTTGTTGATTCCAAACTATACTTGATTGAATTGAGTCAAGTTGTTGACTTGCTCGATTCCTTTGATTCAAACCAATTCATGTGATTCAATTGAGTCTTGCCATTTTGTTTATACAAGAAGCTAAAGAAAATGTAAACATTAAAAACATGGGTCTTAAGCCAAGTTATAATACAATAAAAAACCATTAGACTAGGGGATTCTTCAATAGAGTCTCCAACAAATTAACTCTCAAAGATGTTCAAAACCCTAGAAGAGAAAAAGAACAAAGAATTTAGAAGAGTGAAAACTGAAGTGTAAGAAGTTAAACATTAAACTTCAACTTTTAATTGTAGCTTTTAGTTATATAAGCCTTGACCTTTGAGATTGGATTGTATTTTGTTTTAAAAAAATGTACTTTATTTTTTCAAAATATTCAAATTAATAATAGTGCTTTTACTTCAATTTGAATTTTAGAGTTTAGAATTTAGTTACATCTACCTTACTAATTATATTAGACAATTAGTAGTTAATGTAATTTATTTTGAATTTTTAGATTATGATACTAGAAAATGCCCATATTTATCATAAAATGGTTAATATTTGATCCAAAACATTATATGTATTTTAATTTTTTTTTAATATATTTTATAAAAATATAGATAAGATCTGTCACGATTCCCTCAGTTGCCTCTAGTGAGCTAATTGATTCCAGTTAAAACTCTGAGTTGGCGAACCTTGTTGATGAGTTTGACACTAAACCAAGCGAACTGAATCTGAATCACTTAGATTTCGAATTGTTTCTAGAATGACAAACAATTAAACAATGATAGTTCTACTAATATAATCAGACAAATATTAGAATTAAATTTTCCATGTTTAACACTCTCAAATATGACATTGTAAGTTAGAATAGAATTCTTTGACATAGATAATTGATCATAGCCATAATTTCTTTCAATAAACTTTAGAGAAAACATAATGATGCTTTTCCTTTGGGACCTAGGAATTCCTAAGAGATTTATGCAGAACAACATTTTTGCAAAAAAAAATTACAGTTGGGGCCGGCAATCCATGTCTAGACTCGCCAACCCACCTGGTTTTTTCCTTGGTTAGGGTTGACCGATCAAACACGGCATCGACCAACCCCTTTTTACAAGTCAAGGTCGACTTCTCAACCTGATTTAGACTAGACCCAGGATGGCTTGGGGGGTTAATATTTTCTAATCCTTACTGGACCTATCGCCACCCTACCTACAGGGTTAAATCTAGTTGAATCTTCAAATTAGAACCATTGGTTGGTAAGAAAACGCCCGGTGTGAATCACAATCCACACTGAAACTCACAAGGAACGTGTATTTTCGGTGTGAATTGTTCCTGTACTTATTTACATAAAGATATTTGCTGTCGTCCTCCAAGATTAATGTTCAATTTCGAACTCTATAGAGAGAGAGAGAGAGAGAGAGAGAGAGAGAGAGAGAGAGAGAGAGACGGTGCTATGACGGTGCTATTTAGTAGCCATGAAAGTGCAAATTAATGGGCTGCATGGCTTCAAGTGGTGGCCATAACCATTGGGACAAAAAAGGGTTGCCGTACTTAAATCACCAATCTTTATCTAACTATACAAAAAGGGGGAGGGGAGAAAAAAGAAAAAGAAATAGTCAGGTATGGATTTGCACCTTGAAAGAAATAACTAAACTTAATGAATGGTGATTATCTCTAATCTGTATGAACTATTCATTTATGATTAGATGGATTACTGTAGTGAATTAGTTGGGCTCATTTAATGAGGCCAATATAAATTTGGGTGAGCCCATATCTTTAGAGGATTGGGTTGCCTGGTTACAGCTTCCTTGTGGGCTGTGACCATTCGGATGAGGGGCTACCAAGTGGGGCTTGGATTATGTGAGAACGAATCTCGTGAGAACCGTGAAAACGGCACCAGAGGGGCTGTCGCATCAGTACCAAAAAGTGATTTTCACTTTTTGGGGGGCACTTGATCACTTTTCGGCACTGATGTGTCCGGTTCTTACAAGATTCGTTCTCACCTAATTTTTAGTGTTTTGGGTATGCATGCCTTTTAAAATAAATAATTAAAAATCACCCCTTACAAGAAGTAAAATGGCAGACTAACCCTGAGTCTTCGCTACTTTGCGAGTTCCTAGTGAATTTTACTGAACATATTTAATAATTATATGTGTAAAAGTTTTTACCAAACTTGGCTTCCTTTAATTCGTTTTTGTTTTTTTGTTTTTTGGAGGGAGGGGGGTTTGGCTGTAGGAATGTCAATGAGCCAAGCTTTACCCAGCTCAGCTCAGACTCCTCGCACGAAGGCAAAGCTTTGGCTCTTGATGAGCGACCTCAGGCTTGGCTCAGGTTTGTAAGGGTAGGTCCAGCTTGAAATTGATCTACTCGCCATGAAAAAAAAACAAGCCCAACTAAACTGAGGTTTTAACGAGCTGAACTTAGTGAGCTTAAAACAAGACTTGGGCTTGGCTCATGACATGTTGAGCTCTGAGCCAAGTTGAGCCAGTTCGGCTCATTGACAGCCCTAGTTGGGTGGGTTAGGAGTAATGAACATGACTTGTTGAGGGTTTTTTTTTTTGGCAAAAAATAATTAAAAGTTTTGGTGTGCACCAAAGAAATCTTGAAGATAATAAAGCAACAGAAGTTAAGCTAATTGAAAATGCATTAAAATTTCTTTTCTCCAAATTGAGAAGAATTAAAAAACGGAAAAATCTAATAAGAAAGATTTAAAAGAAAGAGAAATGAGTTTTAGAGGGGTAAGTGTGTGGTAAGAATTCACTATTAAACAAACTGCCAAGGCTGATAGCCAATCCATGATTCTATCATGTTTGTTGTGGGTTTTTAAAATGGTTGTGAGGGCCCTCTTCTTCGCTCTTGCCTTTTTTCACCCAAGCTTTTAGAGCTTCTCCTATGCCTTCTGGTAAGCTACCCATCCTTTAATATCATTCCATTCAGATTAAAGACTTTAGGGTTTGGGTATCTTATAACAGGAACAAAGGAAAAGACAGAAAGTGCCAACGTCAGACTTTGAGAAAAATAAATAAATACTAAGCAATATCGCTGAAATTAAGAGAAGAGGTGGGGTGGGATTTCTGATATTTTATTCAAACTCTCTCTCTCTCTCTCTCTCTCTCTCTCTCTCTCTCTCTCTCTCTCTCTCTCTCTCTCTACTTTACAGAATTTCTTTTTCTGGTTTTTCCCGTTTGAGTTTCTTTTATTTTTATTTTCTCTAATTTGCCACCCCTTTGCCTTAGTCTGCCGCTGTAATCATCACTTCTTCTCTGGTAAAAGAACACCACCTCTCCAATACCCAGTGACTGAAATTCTCTCTTTTCTCTGTCTCTCCTTATTTTCATATAAGAGAGAGTAAAAGGGTTAATGGGTAATGAAGATTTTGAAAGAAAATCGACCTTATTGTCTACTTTTCACGTTTGATTGCATGGTGGCCTTGATGGGTTTGAGAGAGAGTAGAAAGATGTTTCTTGTATGTGTCTCAGAGCTGCTCAGACAAGCAATGAAAGAGTAGATAGCGATTCTGAGAATCACCCATTATCATCATCATCTTCTTCTTCTTCTTCTTCTTCTTCCTTGCCTGCAACCATGTCTAATTCGACTTCGTTGTCTGAGGAAGCTAGTTTTTCTTATGGTTCTAGAGTACAAGATTTTTGTAGCTTAAATTCCATGATCTCAGCCATTTCTCCTCAGCAGCAACAGAATACCAAAAAGAAGAGAAATCTGCCTGGAAACCCAGGTAACATTTTTTCATCATCTCCTCAATTTTTTTCTTTAAAGATTGTGTTAGGATTTGTTTTGATCTTAACCTCTCTGTCTTTTTATTGTTTTTCATGATTTCAGATCCAGATGCTGAAGTGATTGCTTTATCTCCAAAGACTTTAATGGCTACCAACAGATTTGTGTGTGAGATCTGCAACAAGGGTTTTCAGAGGGATCAAAATCTTCAGCTTCACAGAAGAGGCCATAACCTTCCCTGGAAGCTTCGGCAGAGAACCACTAAAGAGATAAGAAAGAGAGTTTATGTATGCCCAGAGCCCTCATGTGTTAATCACCACCCTTCAAGGGCACTTGGTGACCTCACAGGAATTAAGAAACACTTCTGTAGAAAACATGGGGAGAAGAAATGGAAGTGTGAGAAGTGCTCAAAGAGATATGCAGTTCAATCAGATTGGAAGGCTCATTCAAAAACCTGTGGAACAAAAGAATATAGATGTGATTGTGGAACCCTTTTCTCAAGGTAACTTTTTTTTTTCTTTCTTTTTATTATTGTTATTATTTTTGTTTTGTCTCTTAAGGTAAGTCTTTTATGGTCCCAATCGTCCCTTCTATTATTTTTTTTGAATGTCCCTTAGTTCTTCATTTCTTTGGACTATAATGGGAGGTGCATGGGAAGTTTCATGCCTATTGGAGGGTCTTTGTTTTTTAGTTCCAGTAGACTTTGTTTTGGGGTTGTTCCTGCACAAGAGTGGTAAGGTTGCATGGAATATATATGAAGCTTAAATGCATTAGAAGGTTGCATGGAAGGGGACACCATTAAATTCATGTGTTTGTTATTGACTAGAGAAACTGAAAAATATGTCTTAAAAACCTAAGAAAAACTAAAAGTGAAAATATATGTAAAAATTTTATTGAGTTATATTAGTTGTGGTTTAATGGGAGTCTCCTGTTCTAACTCCTGATGCATGAGTTCTTCTTGCATTCTTGTGTTCTCAAGGAAAGCATAAACCCAACAATATCTTGCCATATCCATGAAAAACAGGATATCTTTATAACCCCATTGGCTGATCAAATTTTAAGTTTCTGGGTTTATAATTGCATGCCCATTTTCTTGCAAGGCCTTCTTTTCCTTTTCTGGTACTTATTTTCCCTTGCTCTTGCTTTTGGGTACGAAGGCAATGGAGTGTCTGCAATCTTAAGAGAAATGATGAACTTCTGTTGCTGTCTAAGAAAAAGTGAGATGATTTTATTTATTTTTAAATACCCATTTTTTTAGGGTCTTCATTTCTGATCAAATCCGTGATTCTTTTCATGATGCATACTTCAATTAATTCACAGAACCTACTGAACTCTTCTGTCCTTCATGTTCTGTAAACACTTTTATCATTATATTCTACAAATTCTTCAAACTTTTGAATCCATGGTTCCCGTACCCAATTTTTCGCATGCATAAGTCTCTCTCTCTCTCCCCCATACACAGACACACACACGATCATTATATTTTTTGTTTGATCCATGGTAATCACTTCTCCTTTGTATTTGCTTGCAAACTTTATGACTTTTCAATCCTTATCCATCTCTCATGCATGAATGCTTAGCTTCTCAAACTTAAAACTTACCATCATCGTCTTTCCTGTGTTTTTAGACCATTTCCATTTTTCATGCGCTTTTTATTTTGTGCAATTCTGAAAATTTGTTCTCTAAACTTGGGAAGATAAACGTTCACTAATTGTCAATCTGGTTTCCCAAGCCATGTATGTCTTTGGTTCATGCTTCTTTCCCTTTGCGTGCATGACTACTTATTCCTTACCATTATTCTCTTTTTTCCTAATAAAACCTGTTTCAATCTATAACGTACCATTCTCATTTATATATATCCATTTTTCGTGCATTCATTTCTTTTGTTTGGAGCTACAAGACAATCTCTAGTGTGATTCAAATAATAATAATAAAAAAGCCCAGACAAACAAAATTGAATAAAAATAGAAAAAACAAACCCAATTCTCTTATTTCCTTCAATCTCCCTCCTATTGTCTTTATATTAAAATATATGTTAAAGTATATTAACTCTAACCTGTCTTATCACCTTAGGGTTTTAGTAGAGACGGTTAATTTATTTATTTAACATGGTATCCTGCACATATTTTCCCCTTTAAGTGCCAGAGTGTGCATGCACACCGTATCTAGCCCGAGGGGGAGTATCGAAATCTATGTTAAGTATATTAATTCTAACCTTTCCTATCACCAAGGTTAACTGCTTTATTTAAGACTTTATAGTCTATATTGTTCTTCTAGTTTGTTTCTGAATTCTACTCCATGTGCATGACAACATACAGGAAAGATAGCTTCATCACCCACAGAGCCTTCTGTGATGCCTTAGCTGAAGAGAGTGCAAGATTCTCCACAATCCCATCACCCACAACAAACCCAAGAGACCACCCTCTCCATCTCCACCCACAATACCCAACTCCTCTCTTCCCCTTTCCAACCCAACAACATCATCTCCCAAACCCTCCCACCCACATGTCCCCCACCTCATGGGACCCACCTCAAAACCCAAACCCTAACCCTAATCAAAACCCAAACCCTACTCAAATCAAGACTGAAACCCATTATCATCATATCCCAAACATCTCTCCCTCCCATTTCTTCCATGAACCATCACCCCACAAACACTTGATCACGTCACCCTTTCAACACCTCAACCTGCCCACCCAGACCAACAACGCCAACTCCAACACAGCTCACATGTCAGCCACTGCACTCCTTCAAAAGGCTGCAAACATTGGTGCAGCGGCCATTACAGGTGCCACACAAGCTCAATCAGTGGGTCACATGGCGTCGTCTATGACTCTGTTGAAGATGGACGAGTCTGGAGGAAGAGTGGGTCGCATGGGTGCCGGAATCTCGCCGGAGTGTCTGGGGTTCTCGTCAGGAAATCTTGCTACTTGGCAGAAAAGTGACCGTCTGACTAGAGACTTTCTGGGTCTGCAGGCAGGAGAGTGTGGTGGTGGCGGCGGCGGCGGCGGGAACTGCAACGTTAACGTTAGAGATTTGCTATCGTTCACGGGAGGCGTCGGGGTCGCACCATATGATCGTGACCATTTGCTGTTGAAGCCACCGGGGTTTGGATATGCTGAGGCATGGGGAGATTGTTGAAGCTCGAGCTGAAGGTAAACTGAATAGGGAGGGGATAAAGTAGTAATTTCAAAATGGAAGAATTTGAATGATTTAGCTCTCCTATTGTGAGAATGATAAAATTTTTCCTGTCTTTTCTATAGCAAAATTATGGTAGTGCCACTTCGTTTTAATTCTGTTATTATTTAATTTAAATTTTTGTTTTTCAAGACCCACCACTATGTTTCACCATTTTTTTCATTATTTTCTGTTTGGGTATAGTGGCATTGTCTAGTTGTTTTATGAATAGTGTTTTAAAATCTCGATGACAGTTTTGTGGCCAAAGGCTCAAAACTAGTATTTGGTTATTTGGATCAGAGTATTAGCATAGATATTTAATCTTTGAACTTTATTTCCCAAAGAAAAGCTTTATTTGTTGATATTTTGGTCTTTTAGGTTAAGGGTGGTGGTGTCAATGCAAATTTGATGTGTGGAATAAGCGTAAAATATGTAGTCGTACAAATAAAATTGTTTGTATTTCTTTTAATTTGTGAAATAAAGCTTTAGTTATTTGTTTACACCTCTTACACGAGTGTAAACTTCTAATTAATAATTATTATTGAAGATGAATGTGAGATGGTATATTTCTTAATCTTTAAGATGCATCAAAGTAGCTCAATTTTCTTTATTTTAGTTTTCTATTTGATTTGTTGTACAAAGTTTTTTGCTTTGAGAAGGGCCTTTCCAATTGTTTTAATTTTTCCTTCTGATTATATTCCGTAGGATGTGTGTAGGTGTAATTTTCCCAAACTCTGGCTTAAGAGATTTCTCCTTAAAAAAATTGTTATAATCTTATTAATTAGGACTTTCTCTTTTCTTTTGAGAACATAATTTCTTCTTTTTTATCCCAAGAAGAAGAAGAAAGAAATCATGGGATTCAATTACTACTCCTAGATCTATAAGCCACAATGAATTTGTTTCTTTCGTGAGAGCTTATTTTTATGAGTTTGATGTCCATATGTACTCCTTGCCAAAGAAAAGGAAAAGATGTCCATATGTACTTGTAAAGAGGAGGTAAGATCTTATTTATATTACATATTTTTTAGGTGTCTACAACAAACTTTATCATAAATTTTCGACTAAACTGTGTTTCATGTAAAAAAAACATTAATTGTCAAAGACTTTATAAGATCTTAGCATTTTCATTTCTTGACATGTGACAAAAAATGTCCCACAAAAACATTTTCTTTTATTTTTTGTCACAGGTAATGAAAATGCCAAAACCTTAACACGTCTTTAACAGATGGGAAAAATCACAAGCAGTCCTTGTAACTTGAGAGGAAAAAAAAAATGACTTTTGCTTACAAAGAATATGATTTCAATGATGGTAATTAGCAAAAGTATATCAAAATAGTTTGATAAGAAAAATATGAGAAAAAAAAAAAAAGATACTTGACTAAGTGCACAAGAAAAAAAATAAAGGGAAAATATCATCTCAAACAAGGTTTTCGCAAGCATCTGCAAGGAATCTTGCTCGAACTGCCACATAGAACAAAAAAGAAGAATAAATCAGCTTATGATTTTGCCTTCCTTTTGATGCTATATAATAGCTTGAGCAAGATGCTTATGCATGCTTGTGGAAATCTTGCTTTGAGTGGATCTTTTGTCAAAAACAGATTAAGCATGATAAACCCTAACCTCTCCATATTTTCACTGCTTAGCAAAGGAAGAGTCTCCATCATATATTTATGTGCATGATATATATATGCATTAATACATATAATGTATGCATGCGTGCGAGGATTAGCGAGTGTGGCCGAGTGCAGTTTTATGAAATATGTTTACGTGATAATTTTTTATATTTTAAGTCACGGACGTTGATGTAGCTCGCACGCGGAGCTAATCATTATGTGCCAATGATAATGACGGGAATACCCCTAATTGTACAAAGAAATGACAGAACATCGTTGCAGGAGTAACACGTGAGTGACTAGTTTGAGTATAACCAAGTACAAGTTGAGGTAAGCATGTCGGTGCAGGTCACACTTGTACTTTTTCTGGATTGACGAGTTTACCCTTGATATCTCTGAATCCCAACCCCTCCTCCTCCGCCTAGTCGCTCCTCGACTTTGATTAACAGTTGCAGCCGTAAGAGCCGTAACAATTTTTTTGAGAAAAATCTGCTGTGGCAAATTTTGCAGCATGAACAAAAAGATTGAGCCTTTTTTTATTGGCTCGTCCTTTTTAACAAAATTTAGGCTATTTTGTTCATGTTACAAAAAGCCACAGCAAAGATTACTTGGGTTTTTCTAAAATACTTCTTTTTTGTCAAGTTCCTCTCTAATATACTTTCAATAAATAAATGATATAAAATAATGGGCTAATACATCTCCAATTTTTTTTTTCTTTTTTTGAATAAAACATCTCAAAGAATTAACTGGGTGGATCATGGATCCTTACACTGCTAGAAATATTGTTTCTGATAGCCTCCTTAGGAGTCCTTT
Organism: Platanus orientalis; assembly: GCA_025762735.1. Classification (NCBI taxonomy): domain Eukaryota; kingdom Viridiplantae; phylum Streptophyta; class Magnoliopsida; order Proteales; family Platanaceae; genus Platanus; species Platanus orientalis. The sequence continues at coordinate 7,602 of JAOXJP010247278.1, read as the reverse complement.
GTGCCTGGATGAAGGATTGTGTCACCTTTCCTTAAAAACACTAATCTTTGCTAGTGTTAGGTGTCACACACATCAGCGCCAAAAAGTGATTTACACTTTTTTTGAGGGGGTGGGCACTTATTACTTTTGTCACTGATGTGTCCACCCCCTGACACCCAGCTGGGGTTAGTATTGTTACTTAAGGGAGGCGGCCACAATCCTTTGTGCCTCCTTAACTAAGTAGATGCAACACACTATTGGCTTCTCTACATAAATACTGAAAAATAATACTTAATGTATTGAGCTCTCTATGTGATAGAAGTATTTTTTTGATCCTTCGCAGCCATCTTTAGAGAGGGTCTTTCAGGTACTTTGATGATAGCTTCCGCATCACTCTCCACTATGACTTTCATTGCTCCTAATTCATTTGCCAATCTTAGCCCACACGGCATTGCTTTAGCTTCCACTACTCTGGGATCATCATAAAGATATATTTTATTTCGTGCGATAGTACCCAGCCCTATTTTATTCTCTCCAATCTGAATGTAGGAATATCTTGCTAATAGTAATTAACTTGTGACATGATGCCTAATTATATGAAAGACAAATAAGGGTGTTATATTAAATACACAGTAAATATGTGTTGTGTATGTATCAAAGTACTCTTCATCTCGTGTAGCTGATAAATACTGGCATGGTATCTCTCCATTTAGACCGGAGATGACTCAAACCCAATATAATCCGACTATAATTGAGGATTACTCCATTTATTATGCAACACGTATTTTAATGCATGTTAGAGACAATGCCCTCAAAGAACGACATCTATACTCATAAATTGAAATTTCAACATTGGGTGGGAGCTTTAATATATGTGCTTCCTTATAGACTTAAATATGGGCTCACTTTTAACCAGCTGTTGTTTTTTTAAGGCAGTTTCCGTTTAATGTTATTTAAGTTTGCTGCAGAGGATTTGTTTTCGGGTAATAAAGATCTCTACCTTGTGTTGCTTTCACATTTGTTACATGTGTGTTGTCCGGGCGTTCCTTAAACCATGAATAGTTCTTGTTAAGGTTTTGTTTTGTTTTTAATATTATCAAAAAGAACAAGAAGCTAATTATATATTGTCAGATAGTTAAGGGATGGTCTTTATAATTAACCAGGACACTCTATTCGCCTTAGTTATTGAAGTTGTAGATCATTAGCTTATATGAGTTACTAGAGAAATATTACCTTTTTTAATGCAGAAGACATATGCTTTTGATGGCCGAGTTGCACCCAAAATCATGTGAGTAATGCTGGAAATATAGGCATGGCAACTGCTTCAACTACAAGAATAAGCTATAAACAGGAAATGAAAATGGGCCACGCGTTCACTAAATTTTACAAAGTCTTCCTCTTAAAACAAGATTAGTTGCTAGGAACATATATCAGTTCTCAGATAAATAGAATATATCATAAGTTTTATATATCAGTTTAATCTCTCTCTCTCTCTCTCTCTCTCTCTCTCTCTCTCTCTGGTGATGCTTTTCTACGGTCGGCGTAGAAAATGCCTAGGTCAAGGGTGGTTACATCAGCATCAGAGGTGTTTTACATACATCCCCAAAAAATAAAAATCACTTTTGACACTGACATTTCTACCTGCTTGACCATTGGCGGGGCCTAGGAGAGGTTAGGGGTCGGCATATAAAATCCCCACCTCTCTCTCATCTCTCATCTAAGAAATCAATGGACCCATCAATCGAAGGGCGGCTATTTTGGACATTGAAATGAATATCCAATTGACTCAAGCTTTTTTTTTTTTGTAATTTTCATTTTTTTTCTTTAGATATATCAAGAAAGAGATATATTGTAAAACTTGTTGGTAGGCGTGAGTAAAAGGTCGCTACGTGATAAGTCAATGGTGTGTTGGTGGTTCGGGCTATGGTGCCACAAAATGTGAAAAGAAAAAAAAGAGGGGACAAAAGAAAGGAAAAAAGTAAAAATGAAGTGGGTAAATAGAAGAAGAATAAAATGTCAACGGATGCTCAAGAAGCACTTAGAATTCTGTGCAGCCCTTATTATGCTCAAGAAAACTTTGACATAATATCATTTGGATAATGTGGGCTGCTGCTGGCTGCTTCATAAAGGTGGTGATACTCTTCAAATCTTAAACCAAAGGAGAGGTAGTTCCTTCTTTTTGGGTGCATGTGGCCCTTGGTTGGACCATGAACTAAAATCAAACTTAAACTTTCTTGTCAATATAGGTTGCCTTATGATATCCAAATACCTTGCCTTATCAATATAGGATGCCTTGTGAAATTCAATGAATCCAACAAGAATTTTCATTTTCCACGTTAGGCATCTTGGAGGTGGTAGCCCATTAATAGACTGACCCATATGGACGGGCATAGGAGAAGGATCCTCTCCAGTTAAAAAACCCTTAGTAACAACTGGTGATAGTGTTTAGTGCATGCCACATCAGCCAAAAAAATTCAAAATTCAAAACCTGCAGGATGTGGCATGTATTGAACACCACCACCGGTTGCTGCTAGGGTTTTTTGACTGCAGAGGATCCTTTTCCATGGCATAGGCAGATACAAAATGAAATAGATATGTTCTGTCCAGGATTCGGTGTCCATGACACCGGGTGATTTCACATGGAATAAAATGGGAAAGGGTTAGATAAAATTTCAAATTTCTGTCCATTTTATTCCAAATGAAGTCATATGGTTCCTTGGACAGGAAATTTGCTTCCAACACAAGAAACAACAGTTTTGTCTGAGGCCCACACCCCTTGTGAAGGGGTGAACGATGCCCCCAGAACAGAGGATATGCTCCCGTTAAAAAATACCGAGAGAGAGAGAGAGAGAGAGAGAGAGAGAGAGCTCTGGTGGGCTATACAGGCCTTTTGGAATATCCAAGGAAGCTTTTAGAAAATATAAGAAAGTTCAAAGGTCATGGAGAGAGAGAGAGAGAGCTCTGGTGGGCTATAGCTAAAAGGCTGGTGGGCTATACAGGCCTTTTGGAATATCCAAGGAAGCTTTTAGAAAATATAAGAAAGTTCAAGGGTCATGGAACAATAAATGCCATTTGCCTGATAAAGCAAGATTGCCCTTCTTTGCTGCACAAGCAGACAAACCAAAAGCTTCACTCTTATTCTCTTCCCATCTTTCCTCTTTTGTTCTCTTCCTTATCTTACCAAAGTACTTGTGTAGATGGCATTGTTCATTAAAGCGAATCTCATCTAAGTCTCACCAGTCATCATCACCACCCTTTCCCTCCAAACCCTCCTCTTTTTCTTTCTTCCAAAACCTAATAATTACAGAACCCCCTGCTTTCCTATGCTTTATCTCTTTTCACCTCAGCAGCAAATCCCCATACAATCTATGGACCTAATTATCCTTAAACATCTAAAGATTAATATCATTAAGTTGGCAGTTCTTGACCCAACCAGCCAATCCGTCCTTTTCATTTTCTAAGTGGTTTAATAACAGGTCAATTCAGGTTGCGGTTTCAACCAAACCAAATTGATCGGACTAACAACGGCTCTCTGTGTGCATAGAATCCATGCACAATGTATGTGCAGGGACCTGGTAGTGCTGCATCAGCACCGAAAAGTATTTTACACTTTCCAGTGCTGATGCAAGGCAATCAAGTCCTTGTACACACATTGTGTACAATTTTGTGTGCACATAAGCCAAGGGTGATTAACAATCAAATTGAGCAGGTGAACAGAAGGACATGCTGAACTGCGATTGGCCCATTTGTGACTGTAGAGGAGTTTGAACGGTAGACAATTCTCTCAACAAGTATTTCAAGTAGTTAAGCAGTGGGTAGGAATGCAAATCTTCTACAGTAAACTTAAAATACATTAAATGGAAACTACCATCAAAGGACGACATGTGGCTAAGAGTGGGTTTACTTTGTTGAGAAATTGTTTTGAATTCAACTAGATGCAGCCTGAAATGCAACTTATTTGTGCAATCTAGAGAGCAACCCAAAAGACTTTCCGTATTTTGACCTGATTTGGGTTAGACGATCCACTCTGGTTTTGAGGGAATGTTGGAAGTTTGACCCACAATGTGATGTAAGGTTTTTTTGGAATGGATGCCACTATAAGAGGGCTGTTTGCAGGGTTTTGTAAAGAGAGAGGAAGATGACTTTGTGGAGAATTCTTTAGGGTTTTGGAAACTTGCTTTTATTCTTTATAAGTTCTGTTTCTAGTGGAAGTTCTTGATAGTCTTCATCCGTTGATATAGGTAATCTTGCTGAACTATTATTTGTGTGATTATTCTTTTGCATCTGTTGTTTTTTTTGTTTGGATATGTAACACCAACTCGAATCCAATCCATTTTGTCACAACACATTTTTTAGTCTAGAATGTGACACGTGTGTTAAAACTCCGGTCTACAATTGTTATTGTATACATATCCTGATACAGAAACTGTTTTAGTTTAATGAATTTTAAGCTTATTGCAGAAGATTTGCTCTCAGTAGATAGGATTACGAGAAGAATAATGGTGTGGGTGCCTTGGTTCTTACTCTAGGACTACTACTTTCAAAAGGCAAGTGTGCAGTGGAACAGATGTTCCCTAGCATGTTGTGGCCAGTCTACTTGCAAATTAGAAACCATAGCATCAATCATTCTCCGTTTTGAAACAAAATAGGAGAAATGACATATAGGGCCCCTCCACGATAGTTACTAAAAAAAAAGACAATAGGACAATGAGATGGAAGAACACAGTTTCAACATTATTAAATATAACAAAAAAAATTTGTCCTAAGTGATCTTATAATTATTTGTTTCCGTGGAAATCAAGCCCTTTGTGCATTACTGAGATGCATCACTCAATAGGGTTTGACAAAGGAATCAGATCGGAAAAAAGAGGGATTCTAGTTGTTAGATATCTAAAGAAATTTTAACTGGAATTGATGTCTTGTTTGTTTGTCATTCGATAAAAAATTACCTTAACATAAACATAGTTACTCCAACAGAATTCTATTACGATTAAACAGATACCTCCCTTTCTAGTTCCTGAATAGTAATGGAAAAATAAAATAATGTGAGAGAAGCATTATTATTCACATAGATATTGTTTGCTAGTGTTCCCTAGTTGTGATTTAACCATAAGTAGCTACTATGCACTTGTTGGTCTTATTAATGAGGGCCATACGATTTGTTACATTATCAGTCTCAACATTTGTATTAAAATAATGCTGCAGAAACTACCCTAGCTGCAAATGGTTTCTACTAGGGATTGCATTAAATTGGTTTCATCTCTGTTTTCCCGCCCCTTAAAAAGTTCTAGAATTATCAGTCCCACTTATAAAAGTTTCTAACCCAATGATTTTTTTTTTTTAAATCTTAAATAAAGGATACATTTTATCATGACCTTTACAATAATGGGTAAGAAAACCCCACTTGGTTTCATTTATGTTTAGTTAGGATTTGCCAAAGATTGAATGCAGCCTGGTTTTTCCCACATGAGGTTAGGGGAAATCAGGGTGTCTACATCGCACTATCCCACAAATGGGAAGCTTGCTAGGTCACCCGCTAGCTCTTACTGTATGAAGAGCTTGTCTACTACCTGTCTTCACCTTTAAAAACCAACCATTGGTCTACTTTCTTAATTCTAATATTATAATAGATAAAAGTAAGAGAAAAATCTGTCAAATTCCCCATTTCACTCATCCAAATTCTAACTATGGCCGAAAAAGAATGTCGTGTGCCTGGTTAAGTAATTAGACCCTCTTCTTCTTGATAAACTGGTTTTTTGAGGTGAAATGGTTGAAACATTTAACATTGGTATCAAAGTTAGGTACCACATTTTAAGTTTGAGTCACGGAAGGAGTGATTTGTGGAGAGGGCAATTTGGATCAGAGTGAGAGTCACTATGGTGTGAAAAAAGTTACCTAAATAAGAGTGAGTGAGAGTCACTATGGTGTGAAAAAAGTTACTTAAATAAGAGTGAGAACCGTCACAAAGTGGAAAGGCTACCTGGATGAGAGGCCAAAATGAATGTTGCCATAGAATAAACCGCCATGGACATCGGCTGTGGAACATGATAGTTTGTTGTGTACTTGGTTAAGTAATTAGACCCTCTTCCCTTTGACAGATCAATCTTTTGAGGTAGAATGGTCGAGGTACTTAACAAAGAAAGTGACAAGAATTAATCCAAGGGAAAATCAGATTTTGGACCATTTCAGTTTTATCCTTTTAGAAAATGAAGTGATTTTCCTAATAGCAAACAGACGCTAATCCCTTTTTTATTTTTGAAAAAGATAAGATTCTATTGACAAACAGACAAATTAACATGACAATGTCAACTTGCTTCTGTGGCATGGTAGAGGATGTACAAGGCAGGATGATGAGTTAGATGGATTGTGCAATGTTGTTGTCGCTGACGTAATCTGTAGATGGAGAAGTTAAAGTGGACGATGGTCTTGATAGTTGCCTGGTTATTCAACCGCCATGGAAGATCCTTGACAAATGTCAGACTGCAACAGCTCGCAACAAGGACAATTGGTCTCTCTCCATGGCTAGCTGCCTGGTGGTTAACCACTTGCTTGCTAGCAACACATCATAGCCAACCACGGGACTCACACCTAGGGGTGGCAATGTTTGACACGACCCGTGAATCCGACATGAAAATAAGCGGGTTAGGGTTGACCCTAAACGTGTTTTGGGTCAAAACAGGTGAACCCGCTTTGGCACGATTAATAAATGGGTCAGGTTAGGGTTGAGCCAAATGGTCTTGTGCCCTTACCTTGACACGACACAAACCTGACTCGCCAAGACGAATTTCCCTATAACCTACAAACCCGACACGACCCAACACGGAAATAAGCGGGTTAGGGTTGACCCAAAACGTGTTTCGGGTCAAAACAGGTCAACCTGCTTTGACACGATTAATAAATGGGTCGGGTTAGGATTGAACCAAATAGTCTTATACCCTTACCTCAACACGACACGAACCCAACCCACCAACATGAATTGCCACCCCTACTCACATCCTCTGCAACGGTGAATAAATGAGCTGAGACACAAAAGGGGGGTGGGGCCTGCAAAAAGTGTATGGGCTCTATCACCTTTATGTCTCGGCTCATGGTGGGATCATTTATTTCTCGGCACAGAGGATACAAGTCCCCCAGCTGGTTGTTCTCCTGTACCTTTTCGGTAGACTAATCAAAGACTGGCACCATTGCTCTCGATTTTTAATAGACAATTATGTTTTAACTGGCTCAGCCAGAATCTGCTTCTAATGGCTGCCAAACCTAAAACCCATTCACACCCCTATGCAATGATGAAAGGTGATACAGGTGTATCGCATGATTCTCCCCTAATAAGAAAATAGTGGTACTAATTACAGAAAAAGCGAAGAATTGGCTTGAAAAAACCCGGCCCGAGTTAGGCCCAGTGAGGGGCCAAGCCCGGCCCAAGGCCCGCACTTTTATTGAGGGCTAGGCTTGGGCTTACCTCGGCCCGGCCCGAGGCTTGAACTTTTACATACATAATATATATGTATTATATATACTATACTAATTATTTTAAAATTATCAATAATATATAGCTTAGTTGATAAAAATTGTTTTTTACAATAAGTATTGGGTTAAGTCCTAGTGAAATCAATGATTTTTTAA
>JAOXJP010247269.1:0-22441 GCA_025762735.1 Platanus orientalis | reverse complement strand
TCTTAATCGGCATAGTGAAATACTATCAGTAAGTATATCTACTAAGGGGGAGAGTTGCATTTTATTATAAAATCATTTTGAATTATGTCTTTGATATCATGTGCCAAATGGTAAAAATTTTCTATTGAACTGAAAATGAGCTTGATAACTATATTATATTTAATTGTTTAAGTTTTATTTTTGTATAAGAATTTATCACCTTTTCCGAGAAATGTGTATTTTTATTAATGTGACATAAGTGAAGAAACCACATCTTGAGGAATGAGCTACACTTTGTCAACTCATGACAAAAAGGGGGAGAAAGTTGACATGGAAGAGTGTTATGGGTATACAACATGTACTAGGTTTTATTTTATAAATTTTATGTGGTAGAAGTTTTATCATGGAATTGACAAAAGAGAAGATTGTTATGTATAAATTATGAATTGTCAATCTATTCCAAAACTTGTATAAGTACATGTATGGTGTGGTCATGTATATGGTCTTATAAGAGTTGTAATGTCTAAATTTATGAATTATATAAGTTCAAGACAAAGTGGAAGAAACTTCAAGTTAAGAAGTCTATAAGACCACAAGCATCATTAAAGAACTTAAGAAGTCTCAAGTTTCGATACAAAGTCACCTCAAGAAGCCAATCCTTGTGCACCATTTCAGCCCCTACAGGAGCAACTTGAAGTGCCTTCTTTACCAGTGTCATGGTCTCCTCCAAGGCATGCAGATTAGCCTTAAGAACATTTGCCAACGAGCCCACATTTGTGCTAAGTATATCCAGTCTTACATCGCACATTACATAATGCACAGGCAATGTCATTTCCAGTGTCTTTATGAGTTGTACCATCTATGCAGCCTATAGATTGTTGCTAGACAGATCCATCACAAGGTCTTCTAGCCTGCTAACATGCTCCATTAAGGCTTCAACAGCCTATCTACCAACCATTATTGACTTTTCACAACCATTGAACTTGCACTATGATACCAATTTGTCATGGGTTAATGCCCATAAATTTTTTTTTGCCTAACTCACCGTGTTAGAACCAAGTCCTCGACTTAGTCTTCAACCTTACACATAAGACCCACCATTTTGACCAATTTCTTCGATATATAATGGTAGAAAAAGAAGATTTGGTGTGCCCACTAAGTCCTTGTCCATCAAATAAGGGGTCATAAGTGAGATTTCAGCCATTATTTTCATTCTAGTAATTATGGCTAGATTGACTATATAGCTTGATTCTAGATGCAGTAGAAGAAAAGTAGGCCTTCTTTACCCCAATGGGTCATAAATAAAGTTTTGGTCACTTAGGCCATTATTGTTGCCGTGGTTATTTTGGACATGACAATCATAATGATGTATTTCCAGTTGTGATGATAAAAAAAAATGGAGACCTATTATGTCCCTTAGATTGTTGGAACGATAGTTTCCCTCTAGACCCCTGTTCGGTAAATAGAGGGTCATAAGCAAAATTTTAGCCATTATTTACATTCTAACCTGAATTACCATTTTGATTGAAGTTCATATTCCAAAGGCCTATATGGCCTAAATCTACTTGTAGTGGTGGAAACAAAGGCCGATTGTTCCCTTGTTCCATGCACAGTGGGTTATAAATAGAATTCCAATAATTTCGGTCATGATTTTCATAATGACCATTATAGCCAATTTGACCGAAACTTATATTCCCAAAGCCTATATGGTTTGATTCCACCTGTGGTTTAAGAAAAGGAAACATATTGTCCCTTTGTGCAGTTAATAGTGGTTTATAAAAAAAAATTTAGTATTCATAAAAAAGAGTAAAATTTTGGTAATTTTGACCATTATCATTGTCACCATTATTTTGGTCATGACAACCATAATGACCTTTTTCCACCTATGATGGTAAAAAATAAGATATTCATTGTTTACCTTAGACTGTTGGAGTGGTAAATTCCCCTCGAACCCCTATTTGATGAATAGTAGTTTATAGATAAAATATCGATCATTGTTTGCATTTCGGCCAAAATGACCATTTTAATTGAAGTTTACATTTCCAAGGCCTGTATGGCCTGATTCTAACCATGGTGGTAGAAAAGAAAACGTGTTATGCCCCCCCAGCCCATGTTCAATAAAGGGTGGGTCACAAGTAAAATTTTAGTCATTATTTATATCTTGGCCAATGTGGCCATTTTGATAGAACTTTACATTTCCCAAACATGTATAGACAGGGTTCACTTATGGAGTTGGAATATGAGACCTACGATGTCCCCAAAGCCCCTATTTGGTGGATATTGGGCTATAGTTGAAATTTTGGTCATTATTTATATTCTAGCCAGAATGGCCATTTTGATTGAAGGGTACATTTCTAAGGCCTATACAGCCTAGTTCCACTTATAGTTCTGAAATGGTTGCATTATTGCATCTTGGTGGCATGGCTCCTACTGGGCATTTCGAAAATATGTGTTAGCTAGAAATTGGTGTGCAAGAGTGCTAGTGCCATGTGAACACGAGGTCCAAACTTCCCTATGACCCCAGGTGCTAGAACAAATAACAAGAATACCGAAAAACTAAAAAAGGGTTCTCCAGTCTTCAGTCTAGCCATCAAATTTAAGTAATTTCGCCGATTTGGGAAGGGGAGGGTTCTTCCTTCTAAATGTGTTCTCTTTGCTTTGTTAGAATAAGGACTTCACCATAATTCACACCAATGACAACAATAGCATGAAGTAAAATGAAGTAAAGCTAAGGAAATGAATATTAATAAATGAATGAATCACTTACGAAGCTAATAATCAGATTGAAACTTGAAATACCAAACTACGTGAGACTTATTGACAATAAGTTACATATCAAAGTTTATAAAAATTTACTAAAACTTGTGTACCAAGCTTTGAAAAATTATAGACTAGGGTTTCTATAATTAGACTAAAATTATCATACCAAGCTCCTAAGAACTTTTTGATGAAAAATTACAGACAAAAATTCTAGCAAAAGACAAAACAATGACACTATAACAGGTTAGAAATCAAAACAGACATAAAGACTAGATATGCTAGAAGGAATAAGTTGATAAATTAACAACTTAGATCGTTAGAGACATTGTTGTTATTGGATGTGTTGGAAATACCCCTTTCTCTTACGTTTATGTTGTATTTATAGACTTCCAACATAGTTAATGCCATCTCTTCCATGATTGCATGTTTATGGTGACTAACCCTATTTTCTCATGTATATTTAAACCTATAAAAGACTCATCTGACATGTACATTTAATAGAGTCCATGCAGGCCATTCTTCCTTCTTTCCTATACATCGTGGCTCTATTATAAAAAATTCCAACTCTCACACATCTCTCGTTGGCCCTAATTTTTTTTGCTATAGTTGTTGCTCTAGGTTTTCGTTAAGTATGCATTATCTACCCCATGTTCTTCCCTATGTTTCTGAAACTTGAAAACTGCGTAGTTAGATAACAACATGAATATTTTTCTCCAGGTTTTCCTTCATTTTGTGTAATGACCCCAAATTTCATAACCTTGTTTAGGTGTGAAACCGGGTCGCTATTAACAAAATCCATATTCTAATCGATATAAATTTTAGCATTTTAACTAAACCTGTAAATTACTCAAAAATTTAACTTTAAACATAACATGCACAACAGAATAAGAATCAATGACATCTAATCATAAGTCTCTATATGCCACGAAAATAAACTGCAACGTATAAACATAAAAACTATCATACACTAATCTCTCATCATCGATAGGAGCTAACACCTTTATCATCACATCTCAAATATAAAACTGTAAGTCTTAAAAGTTGAACTTTAAACTTAATACATCCCAAGAGGGATAATATAAAAGTAGGGTTTAAAGTAAGCTGAACTAATGAAAGAGGAAGCATCAATCGTGTGCCTTCCATTTGACCTTTAAGCACTCTAACAACATACATGTACTAAGTCTCACTTGGAAAAATGATGTGGATGCAATTATGTTATATTATTCGATCATAATACAGGATGCAATTATGTTCACACAATACAAATATGCTAACAAGATGCAATTATGTTCACACAATATAAATTATGTTCACACAATATAAATATGCTAACAAGATGCAATGATGTGGATGCAATTATCTTTATATGGTATATTATTCGATCATAATACAAGATGCAATTATGTTCACACAATATAAATATGCAAACAAGATCAATACTATATGTAACATGAATAAATCACTCTTTAACTTTATCAATGAAGGAAATCATACAACTTTACATCTATTTCCAAACATCATAAAACTTATGCACATGACATGAACAATGGTCTAGATAACAATTAAATCATTTATGTCATCCAATCATTCACTATCTCTAAGCTTGTCTTACTTGAATCATTTTATAGAGTTTCTAAGCAATGTATACCCATCAATATACTAGCATCATTACATAGAGATCAACATACTTCATAGCTATCTTCTAACATCATCTTTAAGACTTTAACCAACATATTTAAAAGATGTTCATCATCAACTCAAATAATCATACTACTCATAAAAATCAAACAAATCATTAATTAATATCATTTATGGAAACTATAGAGTTATAGAATCTTAATTTACAAGTATTCACAAAACATGAGATTCATAATTTCAAGAAAATACATATAAATAGTATGCAAATCTACTTTTTCTCATAATATAAATTAGGGATTTCTAAGATCTTAACAAAAATTAACAATAACTCATCACAAATCACCATAATAGACAAGGTTTCTAAGATCCTAGTAAAAGGCTTTACAAACATATGAGAAAACATTCATAAACTCAACTTTTACCATCACAAGACATCTAAGAGCCTAAAAACAAGCAAAAAGAGAGTAAGCTTTGTGTAACTACTTACAACAAGCTTCTTCTTCTACTTGCCAAGAAGATCTTGAAAAAAACTTTATTTTCTCTCTCTCTCTATTCTCCAATTAGGGAAGAAATTCCACTTCTTCTTCCAAGGCTCTTTAATCTCTCTAACTTTTCCTTCTTTAGGTATAATCTAATTTATTTTAGGACAAAATGATGTTATATAATAGTTCTGGTACAAGATTATCTTTCCCTAAAAAGATTCCTCATAAAATAGAAAAATAATCTCCCTATTTTTAGAATCTGGGCGAGTAGGGACTGGTCGCCCCAAGTGGGGACCTCTCGCACCCCCCTCGGACTAGTCGCAGAATCTTGACACCCCTCATAACCACCCCTCAGGCCGATCACATGGTCCTCGGACTGCTTGTACTAAGTGAGAATAAAACTTCCCAAATTTCATTTTTTTGGTTTCGTGGGTGGGGACCAGTTGCACATTGGGCGACCCCTCACATCCTCCCCCTCAAACAAGTTCCCCCAAATAGGGACCCCTCACAAGTATCAAATAAGATTTTTCAACATTGACCCCTTTGCAATAAAATGGTCATAACTCCCTCCAGGAAACTCGGATTTGTGCACCATTTGATTCATTGGAAACTATATTTGATGACCTTAACAATAGTGTATGCCATGAACCTAGATTGTCTTGGGATTCGTGTAGGTTTACCTGTGAAGTTACCTTAAAACACACTTTGGACATCTTCCAAATTTGGATAGTTTGTGGTCTAACTTGGGTTCTAAACTTATAACTTGGTCCAAAGGGTTCTTAAACTACCCTAAGTTCTGTTTAAACATGTGAAAGGAAAATTTTACCCTTTTGGGGGTAAAATTATGATTTTACCTTTCAAGTGGAACACGAGGTATTACATTCAGTGCCATCTATCCATGTTTTGGAAATATCTTTTCATAGCGATCTACTTCTACCACATGTCATATTCTGATAATCAACATTTTTTTCCACTTCTCTCTTGTTGGACCATATGGAAGCCTTACAAATATACCAAAGTCTTCAAGATTTTACCCTTGTCCAACTTGTGCCCACCTGTCATGTGCGACACTTTTCGGGTGTAAACAATTTCTTTCCAATATTAGAGGTTACGCCTATATATCTTCCAAGATGTAGGATCAGACATATCCCTATAGATCTTGAGATTATTCTTTTAAAGTTTTATAGGGTTTGAGAACTAAATATGATATTAGATTTTTCAAAAGTTATTGACAGGTCAAAGGCTTCTTTGAATTCTCCTCATAGATTTTGAATCTCCCTCATTTCTTTAATGTTAGCCTTTCCAAAGATATAGCAATCACACAAGAAAAAGAAAATAGGATATCAAGAAAATAGATCTTTTAACCTTATTCATCTAAAAAGAAGAAGAAGAAGAAGAAGAAAGAGAATAGATCTTCTAACCTTGATTCCTGAAACCTTACCCTCTCTTTCTCTATTAATCAACCAGTAGAAAGACCTTCCATACATAACAACAACAAGAAACGCAATACAGTATCCCCCTGTTTGAGACCTCTAGAAAGAAAATTTTGATAGTAGGATAGATAGGGTTGGCAAAGGGGCAACAATCATAGATGATAAAGGTCACCTTATTATTGCAAGAGTTGAGAATAGAGTCAGATCTAATAACTAAGTGATGGAAGGCCAAGCAGCTTTGCTTTCTATTCAGATGGCAACTGCATAAAAGACAAACACATCATTTTGGAAGGGGATGTGACCATGGTTATCAGGATCCCAAACTAGACCATAGGATCGCACGATCCTAAATAATCCAAACGATCCGACTCGCTCCCAAAATTGTAAGGCTACAAGATCTTTGTAGGATCCCCCTTAAGATCGTGGGATCATGACATGATCCCACAACAATCTTAACTGATTTTATATTGTGTTGTTGGGTGTTTTTTCATTGGGTTAATAAAACAAATCTTTAGGCTTTTAAACCTAACTTAATTATAAAAAAAACCTTTACAAATCGACAAGCCTTTTTGGCCCAATTTTTAAAAAAAAAAATTCTTTACAACTGAAAAACCCAAGCTTCAAATCATTCAAGACCTGATAGTGGTGACTAACTACCAAATCATTTGAAGTTCATAATGTTAGTAATGATGAAAATGATGAGCCTGAAAATGCATTAAGGTATTTTAACAATTTTTTAATTGATGATGTGGATGATAACGACGACATTGATAAGGATGTTGATAACGAAAGCCACTTTGAAGAAGACATTAAACTCAATAATAAATAACTTGATTTGAATGAGTAAATATTCATCTTTATTTTGTTCGTGCTATTGTTACCATAGTAGAAATGGATGGAAATATGAACCATCTAGTATGAATTCGCTTAGTTTAATATGTTTTGTTACCATATGTTTTGTTATTATGGTGTTAGAACTTCGAAAACATTGTAATTTAGTACTTAATAGTTAACTAATTAACGTTTTTGATAATTTGTGTTGAAAATAGTATACATTTTTTTAGTTAGTAGAGATGTAGAGTATTAAAGTTGCATCATGTTAAATTTTTTCCTCTTCCCTTTAATTATTTTAATAATTCTTGAACAACAAGAACAACAACAAATAGCCTTATCCCAACTATTTGGGATCGGCTACACGAATCCTATTCCATCATTCTACTCTGTTTAGGGCCGTATTTACTGTTAAATTACAAGTAGTCATGTCCTTCCTTACTACTTCAACCTAAGTCAATTTTGGCCTTTCTCTAGTCCTAGCACCTTCAACTTGCATTGTCTCACTCCTCCTCACTGGTGCAGTCATTGGTCTTCATTGCATATACAACATTAGGGAATGACAATATTTCATGCGATGCAACCTTTTGTGCAATGATGTCACATTAGTTTAGTTTTGTTTATCTAATCTCATTTACTTTATCAATTCCTAAACCAGCATTCCCTACATGATTCTTATTTAATAATTTTTGAAAATAACTCATCCACCTTTCTTTAATCTCTTCGTATTTTACGAAAACTCTTTGATCCTCACTTTTAATGCATTCAACATGGTTTAGGTCTCTACATTTCATATCTTTTATTCTCGTAAGTTTATATACACCCGTCTCACCTCCCCTAATACCTAACTTATGATAAAAATCATCATATGCCTTGAATTTTGCCTAGCTTTTTTTTTAGCTTTTTTTTTTTTGAAATCTTTCTAGGTCTTCTACCAATTCTTATAAAAATATATTTTTATCTCTAATGGTTTTTTGGATTCATGATTTCATCATTTTAACTTTGCCAATGTTTGTATCTCCAGACATTGCCAATCCCAAGCCTGGATAAAGGAAGGTTGACATCTGTTAATGATTCTTGAACTTATTCCATTATTATTGGTAGTTTTCCACTTTATTTTTACATAAAGTAGTATTACGATTCTCAATCTGATCCACAATCTGATCCACAAGACCCCCCCCAGATCGTATGTATGACAACCTTGAATGTGTCAGTAAATTTCATGAATTTCTTAGACATTACTTAGGGCGTTAATAATGCGATTGCTGAATTAGAGTTTTGGCTGCAAGCTTTGATGAGAATAATGTCTCTAGTCAAGAGATCGGGTAATGGAACCCAAGTTTATTGGATGACTCTTCTATCCGATCTTCTTTCTACTTCATTAATAATTTTAGACATCTTTTCAAGAGGGATCCATGGGTCTTCCTAAAAACTAACCTTTGAACCATCCCCAATGTCCCATCTTATACCTTTGAAAAAGGTCTTTGCGAAATTTATGAATTTTAGCAGCCAAACTCAAAGCCCATATGGCTGCTGAAGGATTCTCTCTCTATACCTACTTAGTTAATAGTGAAAAATCGAGGGCATGATTGGCTCTAAATTCTTGCTAATCTAATCTTTTTGTGGTCTCCAGATTTACCCTAGTAAAATTGTCTATGCTCAAGCGATTGAGTCGGAATTAGCTGAGCAGGCTCCTGCATTCCTCAGGCTAAGACATGGTTCTCCAGTCTCCCTAGGTGGCTGTAAAGGCTGTAGAGAAAGAAGTTATGCTCCCCAAAGTTATGGGTTTGGATCTGATTCACACACAAACCCCAAAGAAAAAGGATGATATACATCTCTATATCTCTCTTCCAACATCTGTGAACGTATCTTGGTCGTATTAAGATCAAAGAACTTTATTTAATTATTTACAAAAGAGAAGAAGATGCTATCTCACTCACATGGGAAAGGTATTCCACAGTTTAAGCATTTTGAATTAGTACAAGGTATTGACTTGCTCTGCTTAAATATATGAGGAATGTCCAGAAGCTCTCATATTGCAACTTGAGATAACCATTTTTTTCCTTTGAAATAGGAGAATAATTTGGTAGTTGTGGGTGAGGTTGTCAATATCACAATCGGTCATTTTCAATCTCAACCAAAAACTGTTCCAAGCATCGAGGGATTTTGACCCTAAACTATAGATAGATAATTGAGAGAGAGCGCATGTGGACTCATCATCTTCAGTGCCAAACAGAGATTCAAATGAAACCTATCTTACTTTGACTTGGCTTCATATACTGCTAGAGAAATCAAAGTAAAAAAGAGACCACATGGTATTCACAAAGACTCTCTCTCTCTCTCTCTCTCTCTCTCTATCTCTCTCTCTCTCTCTCTCTCTCACACAAGCACACAACCAAAACATGATTGGGAGAAAACTATATATAGTAAATCACAGGCATTTTGAGTTCACCTATAATCTTGGTGTGTGATGTTTGGGTTCAGCTATACATGAAGACGGGTCAAATCAATCAACCCTAGCCACAGAGGTTGACAACTTGTAAATAAAAAATACCAATGGCCTGAGTGTACACCATACCATATGGCATATATTTATAGTTATATAGTTTTGCACATCTACATACATATTGATGGACTCCAATCAGAAGAGACTAAAATGGCCTTGGCCGTTTACCACTCCCCTCTCAAAAATTTAAAAAAACAGCCTTTTGCTTCACCTATTAGTTAAAGAGAGTTAAATTAAATTAAAGCCTCCGTGTGGTACCAAAACACTAAGTAATTTTATAATAATTAAAAATAAAATACCTTAAATAATTGGGTTAAAAAAAGATCTCTCTTTTTATTAAAAAAGATGTTTATAAATACACCCAAAAAAGGTAAAAAAAAATGCAAAATGAAAGTTAAAACAAAAAAAAAAAAAAAAAAAAAGGGAAGAAATGTAAGAGAAGTTGTGAAAAAGTTGGAGACTCACTTCCAACGGTGGGTCTTTGTGTCGCCCCACTCAACTCAACTCAGCAGAGCAGTTGACTGGTTGTAGATGGTGGGATGTTTCGTTTGTCCAGATGGGTTGACTCGCTAAGCCTCGCACGGAGCATAATGAATTTGACTTAGTACGATTTGATTTGAGTTGAGTTGACTCACTGTGGGTCACAGGATGCAAGTTGCCACGCCGAGGTCGCGATGAGTGGGCGAGTGTGCCAGCCTAGCATTAGACACCCATTGTTTTCTTCCACCCTGTACCCGTCCCCACCTGCAAACAGAGCCAGCAACGTACTAGCCTGCTTGAACGCGTTGGAACCCAGATGAACCGGTGAGAACCCGGCCGATCCCATCCGCGCTCGCCACTGAGCCAGGGTCTCATGGCGCTCCACCCTGTCCGGCCCCTCGCAGGCCACCACGTTGCAGATTTGGCGCCCCAAATACAACTCCGACATCGCCTGGTCCTGACTGTTGGGCGGAGACATCCCACACCCTTCCAACGAGTCGAACAGAGTCGAGTAGTAATGCAACGCTTCCGTGAATCGGTCCAAGAACACAGGCCCATTGTGGTTCGCCTCTTGTTCCACCATCGTCACGATCTTCGGCCGCATCTCCTTAATCGACGACAACACTTTATCGATCGCCGCCGGCCGGGCGAGCAGACGGTGTAGCTCGAACACCGAATTCACAGCCACCGCCTCCACATCGCTCGGCCGGATGTCCAGCATCGACGCGTCGAGGTCCGCCAAGCTATTGGCGACGAACCCTCTGTACTCGAATTCGACATTAATGGTTTGAGCCAGCTGCGCCAACTTCCATCCCACTTGCTGTAAAGCATCGGTGTTGTCCGGCTGCGGAGGACCGATGCCCGTCAACCGGAAGGTCGGAGGGCCACCGGAACGAAGAGCAAGCGCCTGCATCAGCGCCGGCCACTGCATCCCTTGCTTCATACTGAAATCGATGACGTGCACTCGGCTTTGGCCGACGAAGGCCTCGAGAATAGCTTGATTGGCCGTGAAATGAGCGAATTTCAAGTACGGACAGGTCTCGTAGAAGTGAATCTGGAGCATATCGGAGAAGGACGAGTCGAGGGAGTCCTGAAGGTACAATCGGTAAATTCGACGAGCTAGGGCTTCGGCGAAGTATGTAGCGACCTTTCTCATGGCTCCGGTCTGAGACACGGCGAGCAACCCAATCTGTTTGACGAGTGCTTCAGCTACTCTAAGATTGTCCTGTTGAACGGCCTCCGCGCAGGCCAGCAAGGTGTGAACGAGTCGAATCCCGGTCTCCTGTGAGTCCACTAATACTACCGGCCTAGCTGACTCGGTTGTACTCCGAACCCCTGCAGCAGTAGCATACGATGAGGATGTAGATGCAGAAGCGGAAGAAGACGTTGAGGTGGGTTTCATCCGTTTCTTTTCCCTGAGTGTCGATGGCTCCAACTGTCCGTAAATGGCCCCACCGGGGATTGCACTAAGATCGTAATCTGAAGGGTCGTCGTAGATTGGAGCCTTCTGTAGCTGCTGTTGTTGTTGCCTGGAAGTGGGGAAACCAACGGAGGTGACTGTGGAAGACTCGGCGGGAGCGAGGAGGGGATCTTCAATGGGTTGCTGCGGCAGAGTCGGTTGAGCTGGAGTTGGATCGATATTGGGAGGAGGGTTGAGTTCAGAGATCATGCTTTCGAGCCAGGTACCGATATCAGATGGGTTGTAATGAACAGTCTCGGAAGCGAGATGGTAAAGCCCATCATCCTGAGCGTTACCCAACACCATCTCAAGCTGCTCTAGCTTCTGAGCCACCTCCGCCATCTCCGACGACCTAACCTTGTAACCCAAAACCGCCAGAAGCTCATCTACTCCGGCACCTTGTTGCTGTGCTTCGTCCCACATCTTACTCTTCCCCGCCTCCGCCGCCGTCGCCGACGTTGAAGAAGCTCTACCACTAGCAACACCACCAGTGCTCTCTTGATGCACTCTCTTCATCTTTCTTCTTTCTTTCTCAAAGTCGCACGCAAAGAGGGATAGAGAAAAGAGAAAGGGGGATCTGGGTAGTCTAATTAAATTAGCTGAAGAGTCTGGATCATTTTAGTGGCGAGAAGTTGAACTTGGGTTTTCACTCCATCAGAAATAATAATAAGAGACGCTCGTTATCTTCCAAAAAAGCAAAATAAAGAAATAAGAGAGGCTCGTGAAGGGCGCTGGCTCCAACGAACCAACAGGAAGGCCAAACGCTCGCTGTAAAGAATTAGATTAAAAACTTAAAAACTAATTCAATCTCTCTCTCTCTCTCTCTCTCTCTCCACTATCCAGATGAACTCAGAGATTAACCAACCACCAACCAGTTTTTCTTCCTTCTTTTTATTTTATTTTATTTTTTTCTTTCTCTCTCTCTCTCTCTCTCTAGCCTTGATAAACTCTGACCCACCTCTGAGTACAATTTACCCAAATTAAACACTATACATGAGGACGTCTCATACATGGTACGTTAACCTGCATCGTCTTCAATATATCCTTATTCATACAAGCCTGTAGTAGGGAGCCAACCTATTCTGGATTAATAGTACTGGTGTGATGTCTCTTCAGTTGGACTGGAGAGGATTTGAATTTGTCAAGAAGTGGGCCATCTCCGTCCACCCATGGAACATGGTACCGTTAAAATAAACGGAGCTAGTAACAGACGCAGAGAGAATTCCTTTTTGTTTAATGGTGTCCCCATCAAGACGTGACGTTCGCACGATGCTTCCTTCTCAAAATGAGACAGGTGAAGCCGCACTGACACCTCCTCTTCCACCCGTCCTGGCCCATCACCATGTGATCCTGCCACCTGGTTGGATTCCATGCCTGTGGTGTAGTGGTCAGGTGGTCCTCTCTCTCTCTCTCTCGCCCCCACCTCGTAGGCCGTTTTTTTAAATTAATTTCTCCCCAGTCTCGCCGGAAACTGAAACTGAAAAAGAAGTTCCTGGGTTTCGGCGCTCTTCGCCTGGTTGGCGGCTTCTCTGATTATTTGTCATAAATCTGATTTTTTTAATAATAAAATATAATTTTAATTCATCCACTGTCTTGGGTGTTGACCAATTTAACCTCTCTTCTGTGATGACCAATCATCACTCGAAACGATGCCTGTCAAGATACTTCAGGTGCTTTTAGTAAATACAATATATAAATAATTTATGTGTTTTTATCAAAATACCCTTGTCAGGGGTTTTTTTTTCTTTTTTCTTTTTGAAGGTAATTAGTTGTACCTCCTCTCACCGGTTCTGGTTTTTGCAAGAGAGGATCACAAGCCAGGAAGAAATATGTGATGGACAGACCCAAGTAATCGTAAAGTGACCCCCTCCAATTACAAGGTGCTGATGGATGAAATAGTAGGCCATCTGTCCTGTCTATTGTAGGGTGAAGATGCTGTGAACCATTGGATTGGGATCCAAGAGTTCCATCTTATGCCTGTGGTACGTGTTTTTTGGTGGATTTCTATAATTCTATCCCTTGTTTGGTTTATTGAATTAATTATCTATTAAGTTGGAATTTGAGAAATAAGTCCGAATAGGGATCTTGGCATTAGAGTTTCAAATATTGTAGAAAACTCAGCGGAATCAAATTGTCTATCTTGGTAATCACGGAGCAATTATATATATATATATATATATATATATGAATTACCAATTCTTTATTTATAATTAAGGCTTACACACAATGGGAATATCCTTGGATTATCGTTCCTCAAGTATTCTTGCCGGCACTATGACGATATAACCTAAGCGTACTACTACCAATTTAGATAAACTAAGCAAATTATTTTATTCATCAATCAATTAATACTTTAAGCTTTAATTTGAATCATCCCTAAACTAAATTGAATAATATTAAAAATAATAATAATAAACTGGTGAGAGTTTTATGGATAGCATGAAAGAGTAATAAGTTGAAATAAAATTCAAGCATGTGCAACAAAAAAGCTATAAAGAGGAAGATGGTACAAGATGAAAATTGATTTGAATCGAAATAGTGACGAAAGAGATGAATGCTTATGATCTAAAACAAACACTCTAAATAGAGTGGAATGATAGAATAGATTCATGGAGCCAGCCCCAAGAAGCTAAGGATAAAATTTTGGTGAATTGAATTGAGGTAACCCACCCGTATTAAATCAGCATATTAGACAAGGGTATTTTAATAAATACACATTGATACTCATCCTATGTGCCTTTACTTAAACAGGTTCTAACCATTCTAATGGAGAGATATCACGCCACCTATCCAAGACATGACACAATGCCTGACAAAGGGTACCTTGACAAATACACAGGTTCTTATTTGTTTTGTATTTATTGTAAGGGATCTGTTACACCCAAAATTGTTTGCTCCCTTCTCCCCCATGTCTCCTCACCATAAGTTATATGTGATGGTTTTTGTTTTCTTTTCTTTTAATTTTTTGTATAGCCATTTGGATCTTGACTACTATCACGATGGGACCTGCATTACAGGATAAGCAAGTGGCCATATTATACTGTATATAAAGGGAATTTGACCCCTGGCCTTTCTTATGGAAGACAATGCCTGGTTTTACTATTTTGATTTTGGTACCTCTTTTAAAATAGAAGTAAATTTTCATTTGAATACTTGTTTTTATAATTATAATCCTATGAACGGATACTTAATTTTTTTTATTATAAAACTGTTTTTACAGTTATAACCCTACACACCTCACTTTTTGTGTGTGGGGGCATAGGGGAGTAGACAAATTGGATGTAACAGATCCTTTCCCTTATTATAACACTTTCCTTTGACCCACCATATTTACCAACACCTGTCGTCATCGATTGGTAATGGCATGGTATCTCTCCAATTAGACAAGAGATGATTCAAACCCTACTTAAACAGCGCAAGATCATCTCCAAAGTCGAACATCATCGTGGTGTATCTAACACTTAATCTCATAGAAAGGTCAAGGGAATATTGGTTTGCATGGAAAAAAAATTAGGTGAAAACGAATGAAAACTGTGAAAATGGCATCAGGGATACATCAGCGCCGAAAAGTGATAAGGGCCCCCCAAAAAGTGTACAGTACTGATGCGTCAGCCCAGCTGATGCCGTTTGCACAGGTCTCACGAGATTCATTTACACATAATCCAAGCCCAAAACGAAGATGGGTCAAGCCAAAGCCCCCTTGCCCTAGTAGTTATAGCATCCCCTCTCCTTATAAGAGGTCATACGTTCAATCTTGTAGAATGGTAGTCGGTCTATTAACACCGTAATTGTGTCTCTTGCACTCTATCTTGTGGTTCTAATCATGGTGGTGTGATTTCCTATGTGGTCGCCATAGTCACTCAAATGGGCCCCCTTTGTTGACGTGTGACTGCTATCCATGTGGTGGTGGGTCCTTCTGTGGATTCCGTTCTAATGGTTTTTCAACTGTTGTAGATATTTCAAGCCTCATGTGGTCCTCAACCAATAGAGCTAACAGTCGTGGGAAATTGAGGGAGTGAAGATGAAGAAGAAAGGGCTCGTGATCATTCTTTGGAAAAGGTCGCCCTTTCATTTTTAGGATTCTTAAGAATGATTCTTTATTTTTTCCCTCCCTTCCCTTCTGTCGTTAAGTTCCAGGCTGTAAAGGGTGCACATGATCCATCCAGGAGTGGTGTCTAGAACATCAAAAGACGTTATATAGAATAAAATGGGTGGGAGTTACAGTTTTCATCTAACTCCCACCCATTTTATTCTATATGACGTCCCATGGTGTCCTGGATACCAAATTCTGGACAGAACATTTATTTTGATTTTGTAAAGCAACCCGTTGGATTTCCAAGCAGGTTTGCATAATCTCCGGTCTTCGTGGACAGATGCCACGCCAGTTTCTGCCTAGGAGGTGACATTATGTCTGACAAAGGATACATTAGGTACTTAACTATTATGTAATAGGACCTCCTATTCGCATCAGTCAAATTTCTAAGTCCTCACTTTTCTAAGAACACCTCGTTTATTTTTAAGAACCCTTCTTAGACCACTCATAATACCCTTTTACAAATATCTCTTTCATACCTCCTATAAAACCCTACAACTCCCTCCCACACCTCTTTTTTTCTAAGTCCCCTTCATCTCTTTTAACCGAAACTTGTCTCACACACCTTTCATTCTCTCTTATGTTCTCTCTCAACTTTCAAATCCATTTTCTCTCATCCTTTCTATTAACGTTCGTGCAATAGCTGAGAAGGTCGGTGGACGACAACGAGTTAATACGACGGCTAAGAAAACAAGTTTGACGGTGGCAATTGGTACTGGCCGGACAAGTATGTAATTTATTGCACTTCTTTTAAAAAAAAAAATAGGGTTTATTTTTCTTGAAAAAGCCTGTTTATTTTTAAGAAATTTTGCAAGAATTTTTTTTTTTTTTCAACTAGAGGTTGCAGGCACACCATGCTCGAAATCACCAGTCCGAATAAGCCAACTGAGCGGGATAAGCCTGCTTGGCTGGCCTGTCCGAGCAGGATAGTCCTGCTAGGTTAGTTAGGCCAAACGTGAAAATAAAAAATGAAAAATAATAATTTTAAATACTTTAAAAAATAATATAAAAATTATTTATTACTTTAATTTAAAAATAATTTTTTTAAAAAATTATAATTTTTTATTAAAAAATATGTTTAAAATACTTAATTAATTAAAATGAAATTAATATAATCTATTTGAGCATTTATTGTTATATTTAAAAATTATCCCAAAATTAGATTAAAAAATTTAAAATATTATTAATTTTATTATTACAAAAAAATATTAATTTATAACTTTAAATTATTTATAAAATGGTTTAAAAAATTAATAATAAATTTACTATTTACACGCAATGTTTTTTCATTATTGTGCACGTCTAACATAATATAACATGTGACAGATACGAGGGCAGTGGTAACTACTTTGTACCTACTACATCTGCCCGTCAGGGTTGGGTTATAGAGATGGTCGACCTGTCTAGAGCATCATATATGACATCTACTAGCTATTCGTACGTAGAGCTTGCTACCGAAGAGTATTATGCAGGTGGGGGAGAGGATGTTGGAGAGGCGCCTATCCATGGAATGTCTGTAGACCTGACACTCCTCACCAGCTTTGCCACACACGTTGTTGTGGTTATATAGCAGTATGAGGAAATGCTTTTAAGATTGAAAAATTTTACTTGATAATACCAAGTGTACTATTAGTATTTGTTTCAATTGCAAGAGCGATCACTACTAAAGTATATCAACCATGGGATGAAGGTAGCAAAGTGGGCGTTCCAGCCTTCAAATTTAGAGAATGGGATATGGTGGAGCTATATTAAGCATTCCAAGCTATTCTCACTGGTTCATAATTCCTACCGGATAGTGAGTTGTGTCGCCATATTTGCTTTTGTTGAGAGATGATACCCCTGCATTTGTTGAGAGATAATGAGCATGTTACCTTCTATTCCTGTGGTTGGGAATACTGTCTTTATCATATGTACGCAAGAGGCATGTACATTAGTATCCCCTACAATTGGGGTGATAAAGGAGGAGGCCAACGAGGAGCTTGGATCTGCACGTGGCCAATCAATCTAAATAGAGTGGCTATGGAGTAGATTTGAGGGGAGGGTGAGTGACCGGTTTGGCAAGAAGGTGATTAGATACTCTGCTAGGGAATACTTGCTTTATTTGATCAGGTGCACGTTATTTATAGATAAAACAGCGAGTCAGGTGTTGGTTGGTTACCTGTAGTGCTTGGAGGATCGTGATAGTTTACATACTTACGCGTGGGGAGCCGCTGCTCTAGCATTTTTATATCAACAATTCGGGGTTGCTAGCAGGTTGGAGGTATAGTAGATCTCTAAGTACCTTACACTAATGGAGAGGTGGATACACGAGAATTTTCCTATCATTGTTCTGCACCGAAACATGTATTATCAGCCCGACTAGCCACACATCTAGCATTACACGCCGTGCAGGGAGACGAGTTGTCTTATGGACAACGTGAAGGCACTCCGGGACTCCATTGATGCATAGGGCCCCCACCAAGTATTGTGTTTATTTTTATATAGTATAGTTTAGTACTATCTCATTTTCCCGTAATTATCTTTTATATGTCTAATGTACATTTTAACTTGTGCAGGTCATATGATCACCGTACGATGATTACAAGCAGTATCACCCACTGTTTGATGTTGCATACTACCATGACATGCTTAAATGCCTTGACATCATGGAGCCCAATCATCCAATGCGGGTCCTGAGGCAGTTTAGGCGATGGTAGATCATTCCATTTACCCCACTAGCCTCGAGACAGGTAGTACGTGGAGCCACTGCATCACCATACCGGCTAAATTATATTTTTTATGAGGAGGTGTGTGAGGTATGGTAGAGCCAGGTACTCTCTACTGAGCATCGATCTATGCCTATACCTTATCCCGATGATTGTGTGTCTTACTACATGGATTGGTCTACACACATATCACATCAATACGTACATAATCTAGACCATAGATCCCAAGGAGCACCACAACTATAACCGATGAGCATTGGATAGTCATATCTAACAGAGCAAGTATATCATTTCAACACTCTAATTTCTCACTTTAGTTAGTCTTCTTTTTACAACTTATATTTATCTGTGCTTATTTTAGCATATTGAGTAGGTCGTGGCTTTGATAAGATTGGTTGTGGATGGTCATCTTGAGAGGACCACGCATAGTGTTTCATTGTTTATGTTTATGTGGGTATATGATATCCTGACCTGTCATAATGAGTCCATTGATACAACGTCGTCTACGTTTATGTGGGCACCAACGATTGTATACAAAAGGAAAAAGAGGTAGACCTGACGAACATAGTTTTTTTTCCTTTCTATTTGACAAGTTGTATATTTACTTTATAAAAGATGAAGCCCCTAATACATTGCACTATTTTGTTTAGGGATGACCTTATTTATATAAATCACAGTTTTGTTTGTTAATATTCCTTCTTTACTTATTATTATTACATTTTTATACTTTAAAACCACATACTAAAAGATCATAATCACTCAATGAAAAAAATAAAATAAAACGATAGGTAAAAATATAACAAATTAATATAATTAATAGGTTAACTGTCAAGAAAGCTACAAATATATGACACAGGTACCATTTAATAGCAAGTCATATGCTATTTCCAAATATATTAATAATACATGGTTATGGGATTGTGTGTGAATTAGTGATGGTGCATATAGAGGCTTTTGTGATTTTGATACCTCACTCAAATATAGATCTATTTAATCACTCATTCATAATTATGCTATCTGACATTGGTGGGAATGTAAATTATGAACTTATAGAACTCTCTTATTGTTTAATTCTCTTTCAATAGGTGTATTCTCATATATTTTTTATTGCAATCTTAACTTACTAGAGACACTTGGGATATGTGACGAAAATTCTCATACGGTTTTTTTTTTTGAGTGTTTTTTTTAACGAATGAATTCTTTGAGTGATGGTTTTGAAATATGAAAACTGAAATAATATTAACATTAATTACCAAATGAATGTATTATTACAAAAGGGGATTATCCCTATCGATTACATATACAAGTTGTTAATACAAAACTACACAATCAATGCACTGTGCAGAATACATCTAAGCTATCTTTCAGCTCAGTCAATTGTCAATCAAATCCACTGTCTCTTATGCCACTACATCTCCACTAATCACACGTCAGAATTCTTCAATTTATAGTTCGTACGAATATAGTGTCCATCCTGATGCATTATTGCTCCAGTAACCACATTTTATAGTGATTAAAATGTCTTTTGATCGCATATTACTCTTGGACATATCTTTTAATAACAAGTACTCATCTTTAAACAATCTACCAACATAGGAGTAACCCTTTAGATGATATCTAGTAGGGTGGTTATGCACGGTGCATACAACTTCCAACATCTAGTCATCATCGATAAATAACTTTTTGCCTTTCAATTGGAATGGATATTCACATTTTTTGTACCCGTCCCCTTAACATTCACATCCACATTGACGTTTTTAGATCTCTTGTCTTCTCTATACCATCCACTCCTCTCACATCCTAGGATCAAATTTGGTTTTCTCATAACACCACCTGAATCTAATTTCAAAATAGCAATCACAAATCCATTCATCTTTCCAACATCTGTTGCCCACTTAATCAAAGCCACCCAACTTCTGAATATTTGCATAAAAAAGGGAAAACACAACAGTAAATTGATCCAATAAATGAATACTATAAACTGATTTTTACCATGTATGTGATGAACTCATAAGTGTAATAAACGATAATTTCTTCGCAAGCCATGCTACATTGGTCAAGACATTGGGCTATAATCATAAAATTATTATTTAATATTTAAACTGTTTAATATACTAAATAAATTAATATTTAAATTTAATTATTTTAAAAAAAGAAAAATTTATCCTATTCGGACAGACTTTCCGAACCACTCTTGTGTTGCTCAGAAAGTCTATCTGAGCAGACCTTGTGTTGCTTGGAAAGGCTATCCGAACAACCCTTGTGTCGCTTGGAAAGGCTGTCCGAGTAACACAAGACCTGCTCAGAAAGCTTGTTCGAGCAATACAAGGTCTACTTGGACTGGAGGTTCCGAACATGGCCCCAAATATATATATATATATATATATATATATATATTTTTTTTTTTTTAAACACCTAAATGACATATCTGAGGGCTTCCTTCTCGCCCTAGTTTAATTCCCTAATACTCCATTGATTGAGTTCTCGCTTATAATACCAATATGTTGGAAATGAGGAGTGTTGGGAAGGAGTTGGGAAGAATACATAAAAGGAAGATGGAAGAGTATTGGGAAAAATATGAAAGTAGTTTTGGAGGGAGAGAGTGAGGTGTGCTTAGAAATTTGATTTGATTTGTTTGTTAATTTTTTCTTTTTAATGTTTCAAAAGATTATAATGGTCTTTTTATATTGGGGTAATTTGGAAAACCGAAAAAATGACATTTAAGTGAGGTACACTTAAAAAAAAAAAAGTGTGGTGACAATAAAAACTCTTTTTTGTAATACACTCCATTGACTTTAACACATTGACCTAAATACCTTTTGTTAGGCTGTGTGCTATGTATTGATTGGCACTGGTGTGATATCTGTTCAGTTCATTAAGGAAGATGATTCAATCCCTAATAGACATGCCATTGATTGACACATATATGTTTTTGAATTTGATGTATCTGCCCTCTTTTAACACCTAACACTTTTTTGAACCTCAAACACAATATGTGTCAGCTTATAATTCACCAAAAACAATACGGACACTTTGTCATTACATAACTTTTTCTTCCTTGTTAAAATAAATGGGAATGATTATCTGTTTTGAGACAGACCTCTAAAGGCGTGCCATTGATTGACACATGACTGTTTTTGAATTTGGTGTCTTTTATTGACCACCTACTTTTTCAACTGAACACTTTTTTTGGACCCTTTTACCCCCAAAACAACACATGTCTGTTATAATTTACCATATACACTACATACAGAGGCATTTTTGTCACAGAACATTTGCTTCGTAAAAATATACACTCCTATGTATTTACCAAAATGCCCATTGTTAGGCACCACATTGCACACTAGAATTATAGTGGTGATATCTCTTTAGACCCGCTGGAATTGAGCTCTGTTGAAGTGATTTAAGTCCATAAATGAAGAAGTTTTCCACCAATTTCAATCAAGGCCAACCATGCAATGCCCCTTGTTTGCGGAAAAGATTAGGTACGGAAATCACTTTTTTCTAATGTATTAGAATGACATCAGAGAGTGAATACATCAGCGCTGAAAAGTGGTAAGCACTAGGGGTGGGCATGGGCCAGGCTATGGTAGGCCCGGGCCCGGTCCTCAAAATTATATACCGGGCTTGGGCCCTTAGGGGCGGGCTCGAGCAGGGATTTGGGCCCAGCCCTCATTAATTGATCGAGCCTCGGGCCGGGCTTCAGGCCGGCCCATGAATTAAAAAAAAATGTTGAGATGTAGGTTTGAACTCTAGACTTATCCAAGGTTCAAAATTTCGATTTTGATAGATTATTTGTCACGAGGATTAATGAAAATTTCACTAGAATGCTTCGAAATATTATAACAATTATGAAATTTTCGATGTGAACTGTTATGAAAATTTCAATCTATATTGAGTATGATTACACACTCTAAACTAAAATAACTATATAAAGCATTTAAGTCATGTACAAACAAATTAAAATAATATACAAGTAGTTACTAGTCATTTTTTTTGACAAATGACTATGAAACATGTCATAATTCATCTTAAATTAGTCATTTTGTAAACAAACTTTATATAACAAAGTTAT
>JAOXJP010247260.1:0-22441 GCA_025762735.1 Platanus orientalis | reverse complement strand
AGTTGTTGCAAAAAAAATACTTTTCACGTCAACTAAAATTGTCGTAAAAAATCAATCTTTTGTGTCAACTAAAGTTGCTATATAAAAGGCACTTTTTAGCGTCAACTAAAACTTGACGCGAAACGATTTTAGTTGCCACCAAAGAACCTTCTTTTCCTCGGCGCATGATTTACTGTATCAGGCTGCGTCAACTAAAAAATTGACAGCAAAAGTGCTTTTCGCATCAACCTGTAATTTTTCGTGTCAACTTCTTTTTTCTTGTAGTGAGACATTCATGGCAATCATACGAGCCATGATTCTCTCCAGTTTGTTAGTCTTGTTAGAATCTTGTAATATCATGGGGTGTGCATGGTAAATATTACCTTTTTACCACATGTTACACTCTGGATATGCTAAGATGTTAACAAGATTATAACAGATAGGAGAGTATCCACTCTGTATGAAAACACATATTTTCCCCTTGTAGAGACTAAGAGCCCGAACATCTTGGTACATCTTTAGAGTAAAACATGAATAAAATATAAGCTGCCTGCAATTTATGAGAAAACACTGGGAGAGTTAAAGGGTATTGTCTACTAAGGTCCACAACAATGAGTCTGGATCTACTGCATAAGACATCGTATTCCGTCACATTAACACACCACAATGTCATCTCTAAACAGTGATCCTTATGCCATACTTTGACCCAATGCACACGAGAGAGCACATTTTGTTGGGGTGTGGAGACTGATACAAGAAGCCCAGGAAGTGAGTGACAAACCAGACCGATCTGAACAGGTGGATCGGCCCGGCAGTGTTAAGGTCCGTAGGAAAAAGGCACTAAAGATAAAGTGGATTGATCCGCACATTTTGTGGGACCAGTTTGGCCTGGACTAAGCTGACTATTTTGTGTGGATCGTTCCAGAGGTGGGACAAGATTGATCTAGAAGGCCCATGAAAGGATGAGATTCTCTTTGAGTTCTATCTCTAAGTTCTATATAAGGTCTCTATGGATGTCAAGGGCTAGTGAATGAAATTTATAATTAAGAGAAAAAAAGTTTTTCTTTGAAGGGGTTTCTTTAAGGTGAGAGAACGGTCTCTTTATCAGGTTGAGAGAGAAGAGGTTAAAGAAAGGGTTTCATATCAAGGTATTGTATTATAATAGAGTGAGAGAGGATGAGTGAGAAAGCTTGTAATCTTTCATTATAGTGAAATTGTTTTTTTGTCGCTCTATGGTTTTTCTCCAATTTTAGAGTTTTTCACGTAAATCTTTGTGTTGTGGTTTCTTGTTTGTTTGCTTTCGATTATGAGTTTATTATTGCATCCCAATGAACTCACATCACGAGGATATCAATCCTAACAATTGGTATCAGAGCTAGGGTTTGGAAGGCCTAAGTTTCTCATTGTAAGGATAGAGGCTGTTCTAGGTTCGCAATTGGTGGTTCATCAAAAGGCAAGGTTTGCAATTTGGAAGAGTTCTTGATAAGTTCAATGATGTGAATTTTTCATATTGAAATATGCAAATAAAGGGTGTTCTCTAATAGAAAAATCTCTATTAATCTCTTGGAGGAAAAGCAAAGAAGTCGGAAATAATGTTTAATTAAGATTGGGAGATTCTTGATAGAAGACCCATATGTATGATTAGTCTCTTTCTATCGTCGTTGAATGCTTTTAATATTTTTAAGAAAAAAACCATAGAAGATCTCATGGTTGTCTATTATCAAATGTATGAGAAACCATCAACATCGAATAAGATGTTTCTGTTGAAAGGAATATTTAACATGAAGATGGGTGAAGGCAGTGGTGTGGTTGAACATCTGAATGAGTTCAACACAGTTACATGTTAGTTATCTTCGGTAGGCATCAACTTTGATGATGAAGTTAGGGTCATGGTGTTATTGTCTTCTTTGTTAAAGAGTCGGGATGCTTTGGTGATGGTCTTGAAAAATTCCTCATGTTTAGGCACACTCAAGTTTGATGATATAGTGAGTGTCATACTCAGTAAGGAAGTTTGAAGGAAATCCTTAGGAGATTTATCGGTAAGTAGAAGTGCTTTAAACATGGAAGGAAGAGAAAGGTCGTCGGTGAGGGATCTAGAAATAGTAGGTCCAAGTCTAGAGGAAAATATAGGGTGTAATGTTGTATTACAAAGAGTTTTTCCATATAAAGAGGGATTATTAATATCATGCTAGAAAGAACAAGGGTGATGGTCCCAATGGTGTTGCAGTGGTGGCGACATAAAGAAAAAGGAATAAGAGGAATGTACTGGAGATGTGCTCACAATATTCAAAGGTATAGACATTATTCTTCATGATGAGTGGATATCATATTAGATTCAGGTTGTCATGTTCATATATGCTCTAGGAGAGAATATTTTGATTCGTTCTAGGAGAAGAAGATAGGATTTGTGTCTCTTAGTGATGGTCTAGATATGACTTCACGGGTGTTAGGACAGTAAAGATCAAGATGTTTAATGGATTGGTTCATACTTTTGGTGGCGTGGCATGAGTCCCAAAGATGTAGAGGAATTTAATATCATTAGGCACTTAGATTCCATAGGGTGCAGGTATTCAGCTATAAGTGGAGCCAAAATCACACGAAGCTATTTTGTCTTGATGAAGGGAGAAAGGTGTTAAGATGAACTATATCATTTGAGTGGGAGTATGGTAACAAGTAGTATTCCTTTTAACTTGATGGGTAGCTAGAAAAAATGTGCACATGAAAATTAGCACTAGTGTAAGGTCTCTTTCGTAGATGATGCAGAGAGAGGTATTACAGGTTTCTAGACTGCAAACGATGGTGAGGAGGTTCATATGTTTAGAGAGCACAGATTGAGATCCCTCTCTAGAGTTGACTAGCTGAGTTGACTCGAGAAAACTACACATGATTTGGTTGTGATAAAGTTGGATGATGTCAGGACCAATTGACTTGATGGTGTGTGTAGCTGTGATTCTTAAAGCCCAAAAAATTGTTTACAATGTTTGCAAACAAGTTTTCCCATGTTTGGTGAAGATGCGTTTCAGGGATATAGCATAGGGTTCACTAAGAAAGATGGGTGTAGATGATTCTCCAAGGTTGGTTCTAAGGTAAGAGCCAAGGTAGAGTGTGGTGCATATGTCACCAGGTTGGTGTCTTGACAAACATGCAGGTGAAGGTAAGGTTCAACGAAAATCTTTAAGGGGCTAAGGTTAAAGCCAAAGTGGAGATTGTTAAGGGTGTCTTTATATCCATCCATGAGGGTCTGAAGAGATCAAGGTTGGGGGCATAATGAAGACAAGGAGAATTATAGAAGGTCACGAAATAGAAGAGGTCTAATCACACGGTTGCAGAAGGTAGTCACCATGGAAGACCCATTAGTTTCCAAGTGAGAGATTGTTGAGGCATGGAAAATGATGCAGGAAACCCATGAAGAGTGAGTGACAAATGTGTTCAGGTCTATAGGAAAAACTCACCAGAGTCAAAGTGGACTGATCCACACATTTTGGCAAATTGGTCTAGTGGTGGGAAAATGCTAGGATTGAATTAAAAGGTTCGTGGAGGGATGGAATTCTCTTTGAGCTTGACCTCTAAGTTCTATATAAGGTCTCTATGGATGTCTAGGGTTAGTGAATAAGGTTTGTAACTAAGAGAAAATGGTTTCTCTAGGGTTTTCTCTTTGAAGGGGTTGCTTCAAGGTGAGAGAATTATTTATTCCTCGGGTTGAGAGATACGAGATTAGAGAAAGGGTTTCATGTCAAGGTTTTGGGCTATAGTAGAGTGTGTGAGAGGGTGAGTGAGAAAGCCTGTAATCTTCCATTATAGTGAAATTGTTTCTGTGTGGGTCCATGGTTTTTCCCATGTTTTAGGGTTTTCCATGTAAATATTTTTGTTGTGGTTTCTTGTTTGTTAGCATATGATTTCATGTTTTTTATTGCATCCCAAGGAACCTTCATCAAAAGGGTTTCGATCCTAACACATTCTTGGCTTTTGCAACCATTCCTCATCTGATCACATTGTCATCAAATTTCCCTCTCACCCTCCCTCTCTTTCTCTCTCAAACACACATAC
Organism: Platanus orientalis; assembly: GCA_025762735.1. Lineage (NCBI taxonomy): Eukaryota > Viridiplantae > Streptophyta > Magnoliopsida > Proteales > Platanaceae > Platanus > Platanus orientalis. Next base: position 18,415 of record JAOXJP010247260.1, on the reverse strand, counting down.
ACAGACAAAGTTGAAGTCACAAGTTTTTATTTGTCTACCAAATATTTGAGGATTACAAGTTATGGTGATTGAAATTTTAATTATAGGATACTCAGTACTGGGGACAAGATGGAGAGATGGAGTGGACCATATATATCCTAGTTTGGGGTTAGAGAGGGGATCAAGAATAGGACTGCAAATAGAGATTTTTATCAAAATCTAGTTCATCAATATGTATTCAGTTTACTTAAGGCTACTATGGATTTAAGTGAATCCGATTTGGTCCATATAGAATATATCCAATTTTAATCAGGCTAAATATAGATCTATATTGATCCAGTCGCAGACTAAACATCCGAATATGAAAAACTAGCCTAAAACCATTTATGCGGTATAAACTTAAAAAGGAAAGAAATTTAAAAAATGTGTTAATCGAATCCTAGCCATCCAACTAATAGTTAAGAACATTTGATTAGCCAATCAAATCAACATCATATCCTAACAGCAAAAGGTTATCATTTCTCTCATGTTACTTATTATAGTGTCTTTGGGAATATTAAATCAAATTTTCAAAAATAAATAAAAACCAAATTATTTTTTTTTAAAGAAGCAAAATATTACTGCACTAAGAGGAAATAGGAACAAAAGAAGTGCGACCACCCCTATGCGACCTAGGTTAGCCCGACATTAGGGGTGGACACATCAGCACCAAAAAAGTGAAATACACTTTTTAGGGAATGCTTTTCACTTTTCAGTGCTGATGTGTCAGCCCTTTATGATGGGCTGACCTAAGGGGTTCGTACCCAATCCTCTGGGTATTAACTTCCTTCTTTAATTCAGAGAGAGAGAGAGAGAGATTAGATTTTGGCTTTAAGAAGCTAGTATAAATGGTTACACTTACTTGTATAAAGCTCAATTCCCTTTGAACAACTACTAGTATGGGTGGACCATACTATGGCACCATTTCACCTCTCAACCACAAACTTCACCACCACCTCCACTGTCTTCGCATGATCCCCACGCACTCCATGGCCACTCAGCCTTTTCACTAGCACTATATCGAACTAGACAACAAGAATTTCAAAGTTCGTGGCCAAAGCCTTCTCATAATAACCATTGATAGGTCAGCATACGCCATCAGTTGGGCATGTTAGCTCGGGTAGGCATATGAAGACAACTCAACATATTAAGATAATTCAGCATATAAAGATGACTTGAAACAGCTTTGTCAATCCCTCCTACCAAGACAAGTGGGCCTACCAAGTTGGCTCGAATTAAATGTTTAAGCCTAGCCAAGCAGCTTGACACCCAAACAGAGGTTGAGCCGCATTAGTGCTTTAACTAGTTTGACTAAATAAAGCAGGTCAGTAGCAACCCCAAAACCTACTCCAAGATCCACGATGAAAATCATGAAAAGAATCTAACGCTAAGATTTTCATTAATGATTAAGCACCACAATATTTGCCCAACCTAAGAATTCATGCAGAGATCTCAAGCCACACACTCCTCCAACTCTATATAAGGACATCCTATTACTCTCTAAAGGGATGAGAAAATTCCCTAAAAACTTTTACATTATTCGCTAAAAAGAAGATCATTTTGGCATCGGAGAGACTTATGCCGGCACCACATCGGTGACCACCTAAGCTCTTGTCTTCCTGTTTGTAGGTGTTTAGTAGTCTGGTCTTTTGTGCCATTATCTAAGGAGCACAGTTCATGTACCATCAGTTAGCGCCATTTATGGGAATCCATTAACAAACATTCCCCTGACAAAGGTTGCATTGTAGAGACCAGGTCCATGAGCTCTTAGCAAAACATCACTCATAATACTGATCATAGTGAACAACCTATGTAGGGCAACTCAGATCAGGATGGATCTTGGGTAGCCACATTAGAGCATCAAGTAAGAGATCTCACCCAAAACATGTAGTAAATCACCTGACAGAATTAGGAGATTATGCAAAGACTCCTTCCCCTCCAAAAAGAGCCACCATGTCCCAATCCTAGAGGAAGGGAAGACCAACAAAGGGAAAGCCTTGAACTAGTTGAGAATCACAACCAAAAAATAGTGGGCCAAATAGAGTCCTTGGGCTTAGGCCAGAGGCTGCCCCCACTTGAGCCCAACTTTAAGAGCCGTGAGATTGAGGAAACCTCATCCTCTGATTATTGGGATGAGCAACAACCAAATAATGTCATGGAGGTGGTGAAAGGGAAGGTGTCGGCCATGATAGAAAACCTGGTTCAAAGGACTGACCTACCTTTCTCCCTTTAATGTGATGAGTTGTCCTCTTCCACAAAAGTTCAAGATTCCTCAAATGGAGGCATTCGACAAGACCAAGAACCCTTTGGACCACTTGGAGACTTACAAGACTCTCATGAACTTGCAAGCCATCCCTGATGAGATCATGTGCAAGGCATTCCTAGCCACCCCAAAGAGCTTGGCCCGAACGTGGTTCAGCAAGTTAAAGCTAGGGTCTATAAATATTCTTGCCAAGTTGAGTCAACAAGTTGCTAGCCACTTCATAGAAGGTCAAAGATTCCAAAAACCAGCAACCTACTTCCTCAATGTAAAGCAAAGCAAAAGGGAGCCGCTAATAAATTTTGTCACGAGGTTTAACAAAGAGGTTCTACAAGTGGACAACACCAACGAAAATGTGGTACTAACCGCCTTCATGGGCAGATCATTACCCTTAAAGTTTATATTTCCTCTATCCAAGTCTCCACCAACCAACATAGTCGAGCTTATGCTTCAAGCTTAGAAGCACATGAATACAGAAGATATTATGAATGCTCATAGGGACAGGGCATCGATGCCAGGGGATAGTGGGAGAAGCGAAAGAGGGAAAATAAACCATAGAAGGTCAACCAAGGCTTTAGACAAAGAGTTTCCTTTGACTCCAAGCAGAAGAATAGGAGGTTGGTTTTGTTGACTAACTATTTTCAAGACTACACTCCACTCAATGCCCTGCTTGATCAAGTCTTCATGCAAATATAGGATGAACCAACACTAAATTGGCTAGAAAAAACTCAAAACCCCTCTAGAGAAGAGACCTCGAAAAAAATACTACCAGTTCCATCAGGATTGCGTACATAATACTAAGGAATGTTTCCACATAAAGGAACAGAGAGAAGCTTTAATCAGCAAGGCTGGCTAGTTCATCACAAACAAGCGATGAGGAAGAATAGAGAATCTGAGGGGTCCTAACCCAGGAAGGAGGTCGGGAGAAAGATCCAATAGGTGAGATCAAAGTTATTTTTGGTAGGTTTGCTGGAGGAAGAAAATCGAGCTCAGCTAGAAAGGTGCATGCCAGAAAGGAAAAAGCAGTAGCATAAGGTGAAATCTGTCTAGCCGAGATGCCGACAAAATCATCCCGAGTGGCCAACCCGCTAATCACTTTCACTGAGGCTGATGCCCGATGAGTGTAGAAACCACACAACGATGCTCTAATGGTTACTTTAGTAATAGCCAACTACAAGACCTATGAGCATTGCGAAAAGACCGAGATAGTTCCCACTTCATTGGAATGCGTAGCCTAACCAATGTGGGTTAGCCATGGCTTTGGTTTGGAGTCACTACCAACTCAGCTTTTTATAGATGGGGTTAGACGTCTGCCTCCTTTCCTAGGGAAAGGAAGGGTGCGAGCCTCACAACCTAGGCTAAACACGTAAGTCTAGGGATTAACTCTTGGACTAGTCTAACTCTTTAGAGATCAAGGTAAGTTGTTTGGTTGTAACTGGGGAAGTTTTTAGGAACCCCAATTATCCACCTTTTTAGGGTGGCTCCTCTAACCTAACAATATGTAAATGCTAATAAGTGAGAACTAACGAGTGTGATTTTTTGTCATTTTCTGTTCATACGCCTAAATTTTAATCAGTAAGCCTGAACTTTGTGTTATATGCCTGAATTTTATTCTAGGATAAAATTCATGTGTATGACCTAAAAATTCCTCATAGTGGGCCCATTTTATGAACAAAGGTCAATCTAGGGTTTCAAGAGCTAAAAAATGGGCTTGGTACCATTTTGAAAGTGTGGGAGTCTTTAACCATTTTTTGTTTTCCAGAGAAGGGTAAATTGGGGACTTCCCAACATGTACGCCTAAAATTATAGGCATAGGCCTGAATTTTTCCATAATGGAAAATTCAAGGAAAAATTCAACCATATAGGCTCAAATAGGTCTCACTTAGAATCTTAGAGAGGGACATGGCTTGGTAAGTCTTCCAATTGGGTTTTCTAGGACTATAGAGCTTTGTGGGCCCTAAGTCTAAGAATGAGAGTAAGTATGCAAGATTTACAAGTCAGACGCCTAAATTTGGGCAGTATACTTGAATTTTCCCAGTGGTGAAAATTTACGTGTATGGCCCCAAAGGGGCCCCATCTGGGGTTCTAAGGCTTGACTTGTCATCCTAATCGAATTTCTAGATTTTTTAGAGCTTCGTGAGCCCTCTATATAAGAAAAAGGAATAAGCATATGAGGTTCATAGGGTGTATGCCTGAATTTTAAAGCATACACCTAAACTTTTCCTAGAAGAAAAATTTAGGCACAGCCATGGACAAAGTTGTAGCTGCCTATTCCTTTGCTCATTTGGGCAAACAAATGGGGTCAACTAACCCTAAATTTTTCAGGGAGTTGGGTTAATGTCCCAAGAAACCCTTTGAAAAATTCCAAGTCCAATTGACGGGTATAAGCCCCTCTTAGGATTTTTCAAAATGGGTGAGTTCTTAAGTGAATATACTTAATGAGGTTCATGAGTTGTAGGGTTCCTTCCAAGGGCTATACCCATTGGATCCGGCTCAAATTTGACATGTAGGTTTCCAACAACCTCATAAATCTACTATACAAAGTATGAAACAAGAAAGCATGTAAAGAAATAAATATTTAATTAACAAGGTAGAAGACATAATTGAATCAACAGAAAATTAATTCTAAATAAATATAATAAAATATTAACAACTTAGCAAAATGAAATATAAAAATTAATTAAATCATATAAATTAACTATACAATAGGAAAAAGAAGAAATGAACCAAAATAATAAATACAATATGAATTAAAATTCAGGTACCCCACTTGACTCAAACTGTGAAGTGTAAAAAACTTTAAAATAGTGAGAAAGTGGGGACCATTTCGGAGGTCAAACAAAGTCCAATGTCTGTGAAAATTGGTCGACATGTAAGTAACTATGATAGTGACTTATTGTAAAAATTTGAAAGCTTAACTCCTCTAATTGGAGGAATTATGACTCCCACACCTTCACTTGTTAAAAAAAAAGTCATTAAAGAGGGAGACAAGTTTGTCTCCCCCATGTCTCACCACTAGGATCTTTTAATGGATTTAAATGGGGTCCATTTACAACATGAGGGGATCTTTATGTTTTTAAATAGAAAGGTATGGGGTACCAACCTAAAGGATTGAGCTTTCCTTCCTCTTCCTTTCTCTTTATCTCTTTCTTTTTCTCTTTTTCTCTTTCGCTCTTTCTCTCTCTCATTTCTTTTCTTTCTTTCCTTTCTTTTCTCTCTCTTTTCCCTTAGATTAAATTCTTTTTTTCTTTCTCTTTTTTCTATCTTCCCCTCCTCTATGGCCGAATGGGGGGGTATTTATAGGTGGTGCAAGGCATAAGGGCTATGGCCATGGAAGATTATGGATGGACATAACAAGGTGAGACCCACAAGAACTTGTGGTGGGGAAGGGTGGTTCGAATGAGGGTGTGTGGAGGCACCTTAGCCACATACATGTGAGCTGAGGTAGCCTCCTATTGGCTAGGAGAGGGGAAGGCTTAGATGAATTCCATGTAGCAAGGAGGAGTGAATGGAGGGTGGTGGTAAAGAGGTGGAAAAACTAAGGGTTTAGATGGGCTTTTAGGGTTTTAAGGGTAGATGATGAATTAGGGTTTTAGTGTAATTGATCATGGTCACTCATCATTGCAGCTTTAAGTTGATGTCAAATCAAAAGCCATAACTCATAGCTGCTTTTAGGATATTTTTGAAAGTGTAATGATTGCCTTTAAAAAATATCGTAAAAGCAATGAAGATTTCTAGATTTCTAACCCCTTTACTGTCTGGGCTTACTCTTTGGGAAAAGTAGCTCAGAAAGTTTTAAATCCTGTGTTTTTTGCATCTCTCAGATGCTCCGGTCGCAATGTAACTATCAAAATCAAATTCATATGAGTATAAATAGGTCAAAACTGAGTTCGAATGGCTCTAAAATATTTCAAACCCATATAGCAGGGGTAAAATGGTAGAATTAAATCTTAGGGTCTTAATATGAAAGGTAACCTTTGAATTTTGTGAGACAAGTTTAGACCATTCGCAAATACCGATACCCGAGTTAGAATTTACTGTCTCAGCAGAATCGAGATGAGTTTTTGCTGAATCCTAGGTGGAAAAAATCTAGGTCATAGAATATTGTAGGCTCTAGAGTCTTGAGAACACAGGATCTGATAGATTATCAATCTGATTCTCGAAGAGTTCTTGGGAGGTTCCCAAAGGAGGGTCACTTGGTAGAAAAACACAGCTTGGATTTATAAGAAAATGAGTAATTAGGTTGTGTTGAGTGTACAAATGGACCTATTTATTAGGGGTTTTCTAAAAATATGAAAAAATATGAGAAAATGGGCCTGGCCTTGAGAGATTTGGGTTCTAGGAGAGCTCCTAAGGGGTTTACTAAGTGTTATATACAAGTAGAAGTGGTTCAGATTGGATTGAGAGAGAATGGGATAATTGGGGTATGCTGAGTCTTTGGATAATCCTAGTCTAGATGAGTCTTTTGAAGGTCTTAGAACTGTCAAAGTAAGGTCAGTGATTAGTTGAATTTCTAATCTCTGGTGAATTCCCAAGGATTTACCAAAGGTTCATCACTTGTTGAAAATGATTAGGTGTAATCTGGAGAAATTGAGGAATCTAATGTGGAATGGATCTAATAATTTCTTAGTTTTAGAGCTGGTTTTGAAGTCTTGGCAAAAACTGAGAGCTGGCCACTGACTATTCTAAATTTGGTTATCCGAAGAATTTTCGAAAACTAACCATAGGTCAAATACAGAAAAAAAAACTCTCTTTTGAGGGCATGGGGAAGTTTTGAGATTTTGAAAGTTGCTTGAGCCCTCGAAAATTCTAGTTTGTTAGATAACTTTTCAAAGATAATCATGATTAGAGGGCATAGGATTTAACTTGGGGGAATTTGGGTGACAGGGGAATTCCTAGGATTTATTGAGGGTCTAATTTTGAAGAAAGATGAATAATTTTGAGAATATGGGGGTAAAATGGTAATTTTATCTTTTGATGCTTCAATGCAGGAAGACTTTTGAAGGTTGGAGAATTCTAGAAAAAATGGGTTTAATAGACTGAAATTTGGAATATCATGAGGGTATAATGGTAAAATGATAATTTTTTAGCCTTTGATGCTTCAATGTGAGAAGGCTTTCGAAGATTTCTGAACAAAATGAGATTGATAGATTGAAATTTGGACCCTCGTAGTTCTAGGGTGTTTTTTAGGGAAATCAGAGTTTAGTTTGATTGATCCTTGAGTAAGGTTTTGATAGTGATATTGCACTTTACGACCAGAGTATCCATTGGGAATGTCTAACCACCTACAGTCCAAACCTAATCTCAGTTTGAGGTTCGAGGAATGCTAAGGTTTTGGCCTATATTTCTTAAATTAGGGGTGTTTAGAGTCTAATCTTATCCATTGTTGATTTATAAGAGATAGACCATTTCCCATTTAGTCCATTACACTCCTTGTCACAGCCTAAGCCAGGTCTTAGTAAATGACCAAGGTGATCGAAAACCTAGTTGTGGATTGCCCTTCAGCATATAATGCCATCTTGAGCTGACTTGCCCTTATCAAATGAGAGAAATCACATCCATGTATAATATATTGATGTGTTTCATGATAAAGTGAGGTGTTAGCGAGGTGAGAGGGGACCAGGCTGCAGCTTGAGAGTGTTATGTGGCCTCCTTACATAATGATCATCCGAAGGAAACCCTTACCATTGAGGAATTATAAGTCAGAGAAGAGGCTGAACACAGACCAATAGGACTGGTAGAAGAGCTGTTAGATCTTAGAATCAATGAGAAACAACTGGGAAGAATCGTTTGGGTAGGACGGTAGCTCTCATCCAACCTCCGAGGTCAGCTATAGGCTTTCTTAAGCTGTAACAAAGACATCTTTTCCTAAACACGTGAAGATATGCTCGGAATTAACATCAAGATCATAGTACACAAGACGAATGTCAACGTGATTGCATGCCCTATGCAGCAAAAGAAGAAAAGTTTTTCCTCAGAAAGCAATCAAGCTATTGTCAAGGAGGTAGACAAACTCTTGCAAGTTCAGTTCATTCGGGAAGTACATTACCCCGAATGACTGAAAAATGTCGTGCTAGTCAAGAAGGCCAATGGAAAGTAGAGGATATGCATAGACCTCACCAATCTTAACATGGCTTACCCCAAGAGCAGTTTCTCATTACCCTTGATAGGCATGCTAGTTGATTACATGGTCAAGCATTAGTTCCTCAATTTCATGGATGCCTTCTATGGATACAATTATATCAGGATGCATGAGCCTAACCAGAAGAAAACCACCTTTATTATTGACCAGGGAGGACTAAAAAATGCATGCGCTACATGCTAAAGACTAGTGAACTTCTTGTGTAAAAAGAAGATTAGAAGAAACATAGAAGTTTACATTGACAACATGCCAGTAAAGAGCCTAAAGGCCAAGCAACACTTAGCCGAATTAGAAGAGACCTTTGGGGTACTCAAAAGACACCAAATGAAGCTGAACCCTTCCAAAGTGTGAATTCAGGGTGGCCGTCAGCAAACTTAAAGGATCCATAGGCTCATAAAGAGGAATAGAGGCCAACCCCAAAAAGGTCCGAGCCATCCTAGATATGTAACCCCCGCAAACCATGAAGGACATGCAACGCCTCATTGGTCGAGTTGTTCTCCTGAATAGGTTCATTTCTTGAGCAATTGATTGGTGCCTACCCTTCTTCCGATTGCTCAGGGAGGCCTTCAAGTGGACCAAGGAATGTAAGGGAGCTTTCCAGGTTTTGAAGGAACACCTCAATAGATTTCCATTACCCAACCATGTTAAGCTTGGAGAACCTTTTTATTTATATCTCACCATGTTAGCCACCACGGTGAGTTCGGTCTTAATTAGAGAAGAGGAAGGTGTTCAGAAGCTAATCTACTACATCATCCGAGAATTGCATGGAGCCAAAGAAAACTATCCAAATATAGAAAAAATAGTTGTCACCTTGGTAACTTGGTAACAATTGTGAGCAAGTTGCAACTGTACTTCCAAGCCCACATCATTGTAGTTCTAACCAACCAACCATTAAGGATGGCTCTATAAAAATTAGATACTTATATCCGTCTCTTCAAGCGGTCGGTCGAATTGGGGGAGTTCAACATAGAGTACAAGCCAAGAAGTGCCACGAAAGGACATGATATGGCTGATTTTGTTTTTGAGTTTACTCCTCTAGAGAAGAAAAAGAGGTTGTACACTGAAGAATCTCTCATGGAAAACCACTGGATCCTCAATGTGAATTAGTTGTCCACTAGCAAGGCCAGCAGAATGGGATTGATCCTCATCACACCTAACGGATCTGAGCTCGAATACACTATATGTTTCTACTTCAAAGAAACCAACAATGAAGCCGAGTATGAGGCTCCAATGACAAGGCTAAAGATAGTTCGAGCCCTCAGTGATGAGAAAATCACTGTGAATAGTGATTCTTAGCTTATGGAATAGTAAGTCCTAGGCGAATATGAAGCTAAAGAGGATTAGATGAAAGAATATCTAAAGACAATCTTGGGGTTAGCTGCCATGTTCAAAAAGTGCTTAATCAAGTGTTTCCCATTGAACAGAACAAGAGAGCCAACAAGCTAGCTTGGATAGTCTCTACACCAAAGGGTGGCACGAATGGCATAGAGCTATTGGACGATGTCGTCGAGCCAAGCATTCAAAGGACACATCCAATGGAGGTAAGCCCGACTAAGAATCAGCTGACTTGGGCGACTCCTGTACTCAGATTCCTCTAGGAAGCAGCATGCCTAGAAAGAAGAAGGGAAGCCATGAAAGTTAGACTCTGGGCCAGTAGCTACATTTTGATTATTGACATATACTACAAGAGAAGCTTTACCTTGCCATGCCTAAGGTTTATATCCTCCCCAAAGGCCGAGTATGTGATGAGAGAGGTCTACAAAGGAATATGTGGCAATCACTAGGGTAGTCAGTTCCTCGTGCATAAGAACATCCAAGCTGGCTATTATTGGTCGACCATTCAAAGGGCTACTCTAAATTACATCCAAAAGTGTGATAATTGCCAAAGTTTCAACAATATAGCCAGGAAGCCCCTTGAATAACTTATACCCATTATCGCACCTTAGTCATTTGCATAATGGGGAATCAATATCATAAGGCCTCTACCTCGAGGGAAGAGGCATATCAAATTTGTAGTGGTCACCATTGACTACTTCACTAAGTGGGTAGAGGCCAAAACCTTAACCACAATAACAGAGAGGAACATCCGAGACTTCGTATAGAAGTCCATCATTTACAGGTTTGGCATCTCCCGAGTATTGATCTCCAACAACGGAAACTAGTTGGACAGTGGTTTATTTAGAGAATTCTGATCCTAGCTCGAAATCAAGAACCGTTACTCCTCCCCAGGGCATCCCCAAGCTAATAGACAAGTGGAGGTAACAAATAGAACCCTCCTAAATATGATCAAGACCAGGCTTGAGGCCTCAAAAGGCCTATAGCTGGAAGAGTTGTCGAGCATTCTTTGGGCTTATAGAATGACCGCAAGGACTATAACCAACGAACCCCTTTCTTACTCGCCTTTAGGAGTAAAGCAATGATCCCTCTAGAGATCAAACTAACCAACTATCGGACAAGATAGTTGGACCCTAAACAAAATCAATTAAGACTCCAACTGAATTTATATCTCATTGAGGAGATAAGACAAGAGGTGACACTTAGGACTGTAGCATACCAGCAAAAGATGGCAAGATATTACAATTCTTAGGTCAGACCTAGGAGGTTTGAAGTAGGAGACTTAGTCCTTGGAAAGGTTATCCCGACCACAAAGAACCCAACTGAAGGAAAGCTTAGGCCAAATTGGGAAGGTCCTTACTAAGTAATAGGCTTTTACCGACCAAACACCTACCACCTCAAAACTTTGTAGGGGAAGGCACTGTCACACCCATAGAATGCTGAACACCGTAGAAAATATTATCAATGAAACGCCATGTCATATGAAGCCAAGTGCATTTTTATAAAAGTATTATTGTCAATCCCATTGTAGGTACTACAACCTCAAAATAAGGACCCAAAGTTTAGATTGATATTGGTCAGGAGCAAGATTCACCAACTCATTCACTACTACAAGGTCTAAGAGTAAAACAGGTCATGAGACTGACCTCACCCCTGAGGCGGGAAAGTTTAGGCCATGAGAATGGCCCAAGGTCATAAGACTGACCTCACCCCTAAGATGGGCCAATTCAGGCAATGAAACTAACCTGAGGTCATTAAACTAACCTCACCCCTAAGGCATGATAATTTAGGTCATGAGACTAAACTCACCCCTAAGATGGGGCAATTTAAGCCATGAGACTAGCATGAGGTCATGAGACTGACCTTACTCCTTAGATGGGGTAATTCATGCCATAAGAATAGCCTGAGGTCATGAGACTAACATCACCCATGAGATGACGCAATTTAGGCCATGAGACTGGCCTAAGGTCATGAGACTGACCTCACCCCTAAGGCAAGGCAATTTAGGTCATGAGATTGACCTTACCCCTAAGACAGGGTAATTTAGGCCATGAGATTGGCCCGAGGTTATGACATTGACCTCACCCTTGGGATGAGACAAATTAGACCATGAGACTAGACCACGTCACAAGGCTGGTCCAACCTTGAGATGAGGTAGCTCAAGCCATGAAACCAGACTGTCAAGGAGCTGACCAGACCCAAAAGATGGGCAAACCAAAAGATAAAGTATGGCACGAGTACCTTAGATTAGGCCAAATGGAAACCCGCTCGTACCAAGTAAGTGTTTTCATTACAAGTTAATAAGAAGGGAAGCCCAAGTAAGCTAGCCTGACCAAATCCTTCCAATACTTAGAAAATTTTCAAATAAATCAAATGACCAACTAGGACAACCAAGCTAACCAGAATCTTTCAACACTTAGAAATTTTTTTCGTTTAATAGAAAAAAAATGGCTTAGGCGAGCCGAGCTGATTGGAATCTTTCAACACTTAGAAAAAAAATTCGAAGAAAGACTCATCTTTCATTAAAGAAAGACTTATAGGAGCACACATACGCTAAACCCAATGAAAAAGACAAAGATACAAAAAGAAAAAAAAACACAAAGCAACATAAACTGAGGTAGGGTGAGATTAATGAACCACCTACTTCAACCCAACTTCATCCTCCTCATTGCCAACAACACCACCATCCTTGGTAACAGACCTGGTGTCAACCTCTGTGGCAAATTGGGAGAAGTCCAGTTCAGGGAACTCTGGAGTAACCCTCTGGAGGAATAATAAAACACTCAGCCATGCTCTCATCGATCTCCTCTAAGGACTTAAAGGCTTTTCTGGTGGCCTCAGTAGTACCTCCTTCTCTTTTGCCGATTTGGCCTTCAGTTCCTTGAGGGACCTCTCCAAAATAGGTGCCCCTACCTTGTCACCCTCAATGAGATACTTGATCTCCCAAAGCTTGGCCTCATTGGCCTTTAACTTGCCTTCAACCTCAACGAACTTTCTAGTCATGGCAGAATTGTTGGCCTCAACCTCGATAAATGTTTTAGACATAGCCGAGTTTATTGCCTTAGCCTTGGCAAGCTTCTTCTTGAGCTTGTGAATACATAACTCAACATCCACTTGACGCTGAGAACTAGCCATCACCATAGTGAGTGTAATGACCTCAAATTTCATAACCTTATTTAGACATGAATCCAGGTTGCTACTAACTGAATCCATATTTTATTCATTATAAAATTTTCACATTTACCTTAACTTTAAAATCTTAAACATAACATATGCAATAGAATAAAAATAAATCACTAACATCACATGTGCAGCGGAAATGAAGCACATTCATCATCTATAAAACCTTAAATATCTATCAGTATCTGAATGTCAAATAATCATAATTCAACTACATCTTGCATAACGTATTACAAAACATAAACTCTCAATCCTAAGGGTTAACATGACCCAAAAATACATGATCCACTAAGAAATGAAATATTGTACTTATACCAAAAATAAGGACTAAGGATGACACTTGCTAATATGCCCTCCTTTAAAAGCAAGTGCTCCCACAACACACCTATAATCTATGACCCTCTTGAAATAAAAATGGTATAGAAGGGTGAGTTTTATGGCTCGTAAGTAGATATACAAAACCTACAATGGAACCGGATGGGTAGAACACGAATTTGTCAATATAAGATACTTAGCATACTTTCATATAGAATGCATATAGTTTTCAGTATAAATATATGTGCAAGTGTGCATTCATTAGCTATAATACATCACAAGATTTAAGAAACTTATTTCATGGTTCATCATTGAGATCTATACATGCCAGTGTGTATAATCCTAATAATCCAAAGCATTTTTCTCATATATTTTCATGGCAATATACATAGCAATATGCATATACAATCACATGGTAAATATTTCATAATCCATTTATAGTAAAGATACTTAGTGTACATCCTAATAAGCATTTTTATTCATTTTTCATGCATAGACTATACTTTCCTAATATGAATATGCATAAATAAATCATTTCAAGATAGACATACATCATTCTTAAGTGATCAGAAATCATAACAACAGATTTGTATAATGAGACATAAAATCCTACTTCTATATTCAGCAAGTCTATCATTACCTTAATACTTATCATTCACATTCTTACTTGTTACTTATCATAGGTTACATATCATTCATCGTGTTTTTACTTATCACTTATTAGCTTTTGTTGTCCACTTCTTAATATTTAATTATCACCTTTCAGTAGTCATTTAACTCTTATCATTGACCTTCACATCATTGGATTGTACCCACCCTAATGGGATGACCATCATACATCTCTTTTTTTTTTTCTTACATAACTTAAGGACCTATATTCCTTTAAAGATTATGATCTTTCACTATTTTCTTGACATTTTCTTTACTTACTCATATTAGAGACTTGTATTTTATTAGTAACTTAATATAGTTCCATATATTTTATACTTACACATGCTTTTACTTTCTTACATTTTCTTACACTTTGCCACATTGTATTATTTCTCTATTAGAAAGACCTTGACCATACTTTCGTACATTGTATTGTATCCCTAATGGTAGAACCTTGATAGAACATTGTACATTGTATTGTATCCCCAATGGAAAGACCTTGACCATATCTTGACCTTAAATATATTTTGCACATTGTATTGTATCCTAATGACAGGAACTTAACCATATCTTGATACATTCTTTACTTATCCCCAATAATAGGACCTTTTCATCTTGAGATTCTTTTTACTTATCTTTATTTATGTTTCATTGATTCTTTATTCATTCCATTCCACATTAATTCATAACCAACTTACTTATCTTATCACCACATAGAGCATTCTCTAATTATGGCATCAGAACATATACTATTACATATTACATTCCTTAACATAGTAATAAAGAAGAAATCTATCATTATAAGCATTCACTAGTATATCACCAAAAGACATTCAATTTTATATCATACATTTGGTAGCATGATTAGAAGCATATGCAGTACTAATGAACCATTTTCTAACCTTTTTAATAAGACATCATGGAATTTTTCATATTATTATGTTTTCAAACATTAGATAACTAACACACTTAACATGGATAAGAATTCCAATAATAATCCTATTACACATGCTTTCTAATCATCCACAATTTCACTTCATAACTCAATTGAATTATTTTGTAATGACCCTTAAACAATTTATATGATAGCATTAGCTATTATCATTCTAATAAGAGTCAACATGCATCACAATATTTTCCTACATACGTACTCAAATCAATTTATCCATTCTTACAATAATATGTTAAGAAATGTTTAACTATGATTCAAGTATCCACGGTTTCCATGGAAAATCAAGTTTTTCATGCATTAATAACTGTCATAAAGAATATAAATTCATAAAATCTTAACTTAAAAGCTTTCAAAACTTATAGAATCTAATATCTTAAGGAAATACATATATATATCATGTAAAACCATTTTTTTTTACAAATTAGATTAGGGATTTCTAAGATCCTAGCATAATATGAAAAAATCTCATCACAAATCACACCATTGGTGAGGATTTCTACGATCCTAACAAAGGGTTTCTCAATCATATGTGAAAAACTTCCATACAAACCATACAAGACATCTAGGATTATAAAAGAAAAAAAATGTAAGCTTTGTATAACTACTTACTCAAGCTTTTAATCCTTGGTTTAAAGGGAATTTTCATCTAAAACTTCCTTGCCTTTGTCAAACATTCCTCATTTTATGAGTAAACAAGGTATTCTATGGTTAGAGTACATAAACTAACGTAAAAAATAAAAAAAAACAATAATTGTTTTAGGGTAGATCTAGGTTCTAGCAACTTACCAAAACTTGGGGAAAATGACTATGCTCTCCCTTCTCCCAATCCTCAAACTTCTCTCTCATTCTCCTTCCTTGTGTTTTAAGAAGTCTAAATGGACTAAATGAGGTTTATTATAGTTTAAAAGGTGTCTAAGATGAAATCTCATATGTGTGGAAGTCCAATGAGTGAAAGTCACATCACCAAATAGCAAAAATAACAATTTTTGTAACTTTTCAATGTTTTTTAGCCCTGATCCATCAGGGGTTTGGTGAATGGTCATAGAATGTCTCGAGAGTGATGCCCTATCTCTCTGACTGATCATGCATAATTCAAGGGTTTTCAACTCAAACACCCCATGGTAAAACAATCATAACTTTCTTTTATAAAACTTCGTTTCATGAATTGTTTAAAGTGTTGGAATTAAACTCCTCAAACTTTCCAATGATATATGGTTTGTACTCTAATTCACTCAGGATTGATACAGGTGTGCCCGCGAAGTTATCAAAAATACGCCATTGGGACAACTTTAGAATGTGACAGGTTTATGATTTAATTTGGGTTCTTCACTTTTAAACTAGTCTAAAAGATTCCTAAACCATTGTATAGTCTATATAAAACATGTAAAATGATAATTTTACCCTTATGAGGGTAAAATTATGATTTTGCCTTTTAAAGGCAACACGGGGTGTTACAGTAAGGACCTACAAGACAACCAAAGGCGGATGATAAAAAACAAATAAGAGAAGAAGGGGGAGGAGAAAGGAGGAAACCCTTACCTTGCTAAGGTCATGGAGCAACCTTCACCTGAGCACCATAGAGGAGACACCCCTTGGGATGACCTTGCTAAGTTGATTAATTGCAAACTCAACATTTTTGAAGAAAAGAGTTCAAGGTGACCCCTTTCCCTTTATCTTGTTGCCCCAATGGTTGGAATGGGGGAAGATCCTCATCAAGGCCCTCAAAGGCAAGGATACCCTCAACTTGGTCCTTAACAGAGGCACCCTTAACTTAGGCCCCGAGATCCATAACCATTGTTAGGTCGGGCTGTGAAGACAGGGTAGCCTAATGGGTGGAGCTCCTAGAAATCTTCTCTCTGTTCAACCTGATCTAGATGAACATAACCCTCTTGGTCGGAGGCGCCATCTATTCACCACTGTCCTTGGCTTTGATCTTGATATGACCCTCTTAGGGAGGCAAGAAGACATCTCTGAAGAAGAAAAAAAAAGAAAAGGAAAGTTCCAAAAGAAAAAAAAGGGAGGGGGGAAGTTACCGTTGGGATCGCTTCTTGCTAAAGCAAGGTCCTTTTGGGATAGCTCTGGTCATGAACAAGTGAGCACTTTAAGGACTCAAGCATCACCAGGAGAAAGTAGTCCCTTATGGGATATGTTGCATCTCGGCAGACTAAGTCGAGCTCATTCTCATTCAACTTGGGCTTGAATAAAGCTGGAATTAAAGAAAGAACTAGGTTAATCGGTATGAAATAAAACTATAATTAAGAGTATCAAAGAACACTTACCCAAGGGACTAGGATTGGCCCATAATCTCGAGACACGGATGAGATGCTCCACTAAGCTCTCCCAAGGGCTAGACCTTCATCCATCACCTAAGAATAAAAAATAAAAAAAAAGAATTTATCTTTCCACGCTTTGTTAGAGCTTGGAATGTTGGTAATAAGATCCCTAGAGGAATCCCGACTGGAGAAGTACCACCTATCATGGCATGCCTCCTTTAACTAATAATAGAAAAGGATCTTCTTGATTGTTAGGTGGTCGTGCCCATTGCTACAGGCCGACCACAAGACCATGTAGCCGATCAGGATCTTCCATGCATTGGGCATGAGCTGACTTGGTGCCAACACTTAGTGGATAAGCAGTTCCCAGACAAAGAGGGGAACTTGGAGATGGAGTCCACCGATATAGGCACGTTCATGTAGATAGACCTCTTCGTCAAAAAATGTACATGCTCATTCCTTTGAAAAAGTAACTCAAAGCCAAATTGTTTCTAGGATTTGATGTAACTCGTGGAGGCAAGCCAGGTGAGGGTCATTTAAAGTAATGGGAACAATTATAGCCTTGAAAGACTCATGGGTGAGCCTTAACCAATAAGTAAAGACAAGTCAGGAGGACAAAGCTTGGTCTGCCAAATCCCCTCGAACCTGGTGATCACTAAGAGTTTCTACCGAGCCCAAAGACTCGTGTCCCAGGTCAATAGAATCCATTCTACCAAGGGTGTAAATAACCTCGACAGATGAACTAAGGAGAGAAAGAAGCTCAGAGAAAACCAGGGCTAAAAAAGAAAAATCGCAAGATAAAGAGCTCAAATAAGGCAATGATTTCCGAGCTTTGATAAAGAAATAGAAGCAGGTTAAATGAAAACCAAAAGGGACACTAGTGAGGTCCAACGTTACCAAAAGAAGAAAATGGGGGAAATTGAAAACTTAGGCTAAGCAACCCTAGCAACTGGAAAGAAAGAAATAAAAATAGAAAACAAGATAAAAGAAGTTAAGGTAATGTATAGGAATGAAGTTGTTAGACCAAAAATCAAAGGTGGCACCAGATAAAGGGAAAGTTGCCGTTATAGCATATGACGATCACAGGAGATGGGAACTGGCCAAAAAAGGGAAAACCAAAGGATGGAGAAGGAAAAAGAGCTTAAAGAATAAGAGCATTAGAAAAATTTTAGACCGGGGGCATCAACTTGCCCAAACCTATTTGGAATTGCTAAGTGTGTAATCCTAGAGGGGGGTGAATAGGATTTAATTAGATTTTTAGTTCTTTTTAATTCTTTTTACCCCAATCT
>JAOXJP010247249.1:0-22444 GCA_025762735.1 Platanus orientalis | reverse complement strand
TGGGGGAGGTGTGGGATAAAGGGTATAATGGGGAAGGGACGAGGTGAGTTCAAAAATTTGTGAGGTGAAATCAGCAATGATAGAGCATGAGGTAAGTTCAGTAAAATTTGAGGTGTGACTAGCAGACCCCTTTTTGGTGGTGCCAACAGCCTCACCCTTTCTGTTTCTAGCAAGCCGAAGCTAGTGCAGTTCAGCTCGGCTCGGGCTCAGGCTCAGGCTCACTCAGGTTCAACTCATGATGAGCCGATTTTGGAGCCGGCTCAGCTCTTTGACAGCCAAATAGATTATTACTCTCCACAGATAGGCCGGAGATGATTCGAAGTGGAAGACGCAAAGAACCGGGAGAAGTCGGAGTGGAAGCGCTGTCGACATAGCCCTCACTGCTGTAATCCCAACGGAGGCATTTTAAGCAGCGTCGACCACCGTTTTCGGCCGGCGACCGCTTTTAATAAGGTACACCTATAACGGTTTTTTGTTTCGTAGTTTTTTTTTTTTTTTCCTTTTTCGAGTAAAAATTAATAAACCTCTTTTACATGTTTATAATAGAAGAAAATCCAGGGCTTTTCTTGTTGTTTTTTTTGAATTTCGCGAGGACCTTTTTCCTTTTCTCTATCTCATTTTGTTCATAAGACAAAACTTCTTCTTGTCTATATGAGTGTCACTCAGATTACTTTGGGGATTGTTTGCGTATTCTTTTTTATTTGGTTTTATCTCTATTTATTTTGCTTCTTGTTCGAGTTCATCCTCTATGTCTTTCTTCTGTAAAACTTGAATGCCAACCATCCTTTGGAATGGTGGTTAGGCCTGCATCTTTGTAGCAAAGGCCCTTTTTACACGTTTTCATTGTCTCTACCGGAGTCATATACCTTGTGGACAAACTCTTGATTTGTTGGACATTTAGATCCATTTGTTCCTTTCTGGCATGGGAAAAAAACCTACAAGGAAGACTTCAAGAAGGCTGGAAACCAGATTTGCCAATTGCTCAAACTGATTTTGAAATTTGGACAAGGAAGTTATTTGGTGGAGTCGAGCAAGTTCACTCGCTGGATTGGCTTGTTCTAGTGTTTCAAGCCTTGAACACAAAGCCTTGGTAAATTGAGTCCATGTTACCTCTCCAAAGTCCATTGTATCAAATGATACCAAGGCACTGCACCACTCCCTAAGTGAATGGTCGATAACTCGACCATTTCTTTATCAAGGATGTTGCTGTATACCTCGTACTATTCAGATTGAAATACCCAACCAGAAGGATCTTGGCTGTTGGGAAACCTAGTTTCAGATTACAAGTCCAAGTGTCCAATGACTTGAACTATCCGAATCTGTATCCGAGGCATTGTTGGTTCGTTTTCCATGATGTCGAACAACTTTGTTGGGTTTGTCAGAAGTTTCACCATGACAATCAGACTAAGCTCAATTTTTCACTGATGTTAGCTATTGTCTATGTGCTTTTTTCCTCCATTGCTACCACCCTCTCTGGCAACGACTTTACATCAAGGGCAAGCTTATTCACTATTTCATCTATGGTCTTCAACATCAACTTTGGATTGTATGGGTTATGATTTGTCATGTGCTTGCATAACCTGGCTCTGATACCAGTTGATACAATACCAGAAGGGTGATCTCTTAGGTGGGAGTCTACCTAATTTCCTTTACTAAATATAACATCTATTCGTTGAAATTATTTTATTTTATTTTGATTTCAGCACTGCAGCCAGACAAGTTAATCTCAAATCCAAACTCTGAAGTGAACTTATCTTAAGAAGCACTTTTTTTTTTTTTTTTATGAAAGAAAAATATATAAATAAGGGGACAAGACATATCAAAGAATCAAGGACTCAAAAGAAAAAACAATAAAAGGATAACCCAGACCACCACACCCCCAGAGCCAACACTGATTAAGCAGGAATACAACCAATGATCAAATCCCAATCCCTATTTAAGTATCCATCCGAAAAGTGTCCACAATCCTTGCATTGAGGAGCCCAAAAACGAATCTTTTTTTTAGCCCTATGATACACCTGAAGGGACGGTTCTTCATGCCCCTCAAAGATCCTTCTGTTCCTCTCGAGCTAGAATGAGCAGCATGTTGTTGCTGGAACAAGCCTCCAAATCCGGTTCCCTCTAGCAGAGAAAGAACACCCTTTCCAAGATGCTAAAAGAGACTGCAGATTTGGAGGGATCATCCATCTCATCCCAAATCCCAAAGTCCCTTAGAACTCCAAACCAAACCTCCTAGGAAAACAGGCAATGTAACAATAAATGTGATGCTGTTTCCTCATCCCCTTTGCATAAACTGCACATGTGGGTAAGAACAAATCCTTTCCTCTGAAGCACATCAATAATTAAAATCTTCCCAGGGTTGCCACCCACATAAAAAATTGGACCTTTAAGGGCGTCAGGGCATACCAGATATTTTTCCAAGGGATCTGGAGATCCACAAAAGTGTCCAGCCGCTTCACACATGAACTAACAGAGAAGGCCCCATCTGAACTCGATTCCCACACAGTTGTGTCGCCCTGTTTGGGCAAGACCACAGTCACACCAAGTCTTCCAAACAAATCCGCTATGTTGGGAAGCTCCCAATCGATGGCTGGTCGTCTAAAGATGGGATGCCAGACTGCAGTCCCATTGATAGCTTCCAAGTAGTCCGAACACAACGCATTGGGATTGGCTGCTATGGGAAAAGTTGCAGGGGGAACTTCCCTCAAAGGATTCGGCCCGCATCATTTATCATTCCAAAACCTAGTTTTGAATCCATTTCCAACCACCACATAAGTACCTGCCTTGAAATCGTAAAAAACTTCATGATTCCTCTCCAAGAACTGGTCCCCATCAGACTTTTAGGCAAGTCAGGACCTGCATCATACAAAACCTCATAACAAGAAGCAATCACCTGCCTCCAAATGTTATTCATCTCCACCCTAAACCTCCACAACCATTTGCACAAAAGTGCCTTATTCATGATTTCCAATCTTCGTAAACCCGACCCTCCTTTAGATTTAGGAAAGTAGACCCGGTCCCAAGCCACCAAATGAAGACCCCTTTTAGCCTCTCCACCCTTCCAAAGAAAATTTCGTTGCAGCTTCTCAATATGCTCTGCCACTTGCCTTGGGATTACAAATAGGGACACGAAATAAACCGGTATGCTAGCCAAAGCCACCTTGATTAACGTCACCTTACCCCCCCTTAGAGAGGTAGTGAGCCTTCCACCCTACAAGCTTTCTTCTAATTCTATCAACCACCGGGTTCCAAGCGTCCTTGCATTTGAAATGTGCTCTGAAGGGAAGCCCCAAGTATGGGATGGGAAGATGGCCCACTAAACAATCCAAATCAGCTGCCAACATCTCAATGTTGGGAACCACTCCCACCCCAATTAAGGAACTCTTAGCAAAATTCATCTTCAAGCAAACACCGTCTTGAAACAACGAAGAATGCATCTCAAAAACCGAATATGCTCTTGGGAGTTATTACAGAAAATCAACGTGTCATCCGCATATTGAAGATGAGAAACCAACTCCTCATCTCTACCCACCTTAAACCCTTAAATCAAGCCCCCTTCCGACGCCTTGTGCAACATGGCACCCAAGGTTTTTGCCACAAAAATAAAGAGCAAAAGGGATAGCGGATCCCCTTGCCTTAACCCTCTAGAAGCTTCAAACTGCGTAGTCAGGATGGCATTCACTAACATTGAGAAAGATGCAAGGCTAAAGCATCTCCACATCCACATCCTCTAGTGATCCCCAAATTTAAACCGATCCAGAATATAGAATATGAACTCCTAATTGACATGATCATATGTCTTTTCCATATCTAACTTGCAAATCACTCCTAGCTTTTTGCTTTTACCCCAGTCATCAATACATTCGCTTGCACTAAGAAAACCATCCCAGATAAATCGACCTCTCAGAAAGGCCCCTTACACATTGGAAACGAGGTTAGGCATAACCTCTTTCAAACAAAGCGCCAGACATTTAGAGATAGTTTTGTATGTACTCCCAATAAGGCTCACAGGTTTGAAATCTATCAAAGATTACGCACCCTTTTTCTTAGGAATGAGTGAAATGAATGTGGCATTGCTTCCTCTATCCAAGAAGCACCTATCATGAAAGTCCTTAGTCACTTGAAGGAGGTCATTCTTCATCGTTTCATAACATTCTTTGTAAAACATGATAGGGAAGCCGTCTGGACCCGGTGCTTTGTCCCCCTCCATAAGCTCAATAACAGTTTTAATTTCGTCCTCCTCAGATGGCCTCTTCAACCAAGTAGCTTGCTCATTGGAAGGTCTAGGAAAGCATATTCCGTCCACCCTCGGTTTGGCATCCCAGTCCTCACAATATAAGTTACGAAAAAATCGCTTCACATTCTACCTTATATTCTCTTCCCCCTCCACCCATTCCGCTCCCATCAAAAGCCTATGAATCCCATTGAACCTTGGCGACAATTGGCTGTCTTATGAAAAAACTTGGTGTTCCTATCGCCCTCTCTGAGCCATTGGACTTTCGACTTCTAACACCACATAATCTCTTCCATCAGAAGAGTCTGCTCATAATCTTCTTTAAGTATCCCAGAGATCTCGCTTAATTTCTAAAGATTGCCCTTGAGACAAAATCTTCAAGTCCGATCTCTTCATCCCACCCAAACCTAGGTCCTCCGACAAATTCCTATCCCCTTCACCAACCGCAACCAATCCAACGGCCACAGGGCCCCCCGATCCCTCCCTTGGTAAGGTGGTTTGGTGAAATGAATGACCATTAGGTTTAAAATTTGAAATCAAACACTCTCCCCATACTCCTCCCCCCTAACACCATGTCGCTCGGCTCCCATTGGTAGTTCGCCCTGATCCATTGGCCAAGAAGTCTCCCTCCCACAGGCCCCCACCTGGGCCTTCGAGACCAAGAAAATCGTCAATGTGCACCCTTGATCAAATAAAGCAATCGATCTAGGAGCTCTAGCCAACCCACGGCGATAGACCAGAGTACGAGCAGTAAAGACCTCATCACCTTCCTCCATTAGCCATTCCCATCTTACGAAACCTCCACAAAAGCTTCCAATTACCGTCATAATGGCTTCAGTCCAAAGATGGTGGGGAAGGCCAATCACCCGAACCCATACATTACCTGTAAGTTCCTAATCATCAAAGAGTCCCACCATCGGAGCCCATTTCTCGAAGTACAACCCCAAGCCTCCAAGACCCTTCGAGCTCCTAGTCGCCAGTTGAACCATGTCATGCGATTCAAGAAAGATGATCGCCTGTCACCTGTCAATCTGCCGAAGCATAGGATTGTATCTGCACTGAAGAAATTCCCTGATTAGACTTCTGCATTCCTCCTAGGACTTCTGGTCCAACTCCCTTTGCACCATGACCGCCCTCGACCACAGACCTCCGGCAAGCCCCCCCTTCGGATAAACAATTTTAGTACCCAGCCCTTTCCTTGCGGGCACTATCTCAACGCCAATCTTCGTCGCCAACAGTTGTCCTCGGAGGGTCGTAGACCCCTGGGAAGCTTCAGAAGGATCATCGGTTGTCCTCTCCCCACACAACCAACACCTAGGCACATTCCTCTTCTTCGGTTGACTCCTCTCTGTAATAGGGTATCCACCATCCTTCGGTTTCAAGCTGCCCTGTTCATTCCCCTTTTCCAACTCTCCCAACCATAACATTTAGAGCCGCTTGAACTAGTTTTTTCTTCTTTTTTAGCCCCGGGGGGGGGGGTAATGTAGAATTGGATAGATTCTTCTTCTTCTTCTTCTTCTTTTACTTTTATTTTTTTCTTACTTGTTTTGGTCAGGAACAACTGTTATTCATTAAAGGAATTATATGACTACTAACAAATTAAAGGAACTGGATTCATCCTTAGGGCCAGAAGGCAAATGAAGCAAAAAGCAACAAAGTATACAAGCATACCTGTCAGTCACCAGGTAGTGACTCAACAAAGACGTCAAACTGCTTACAGAATGACCCAAAACAAACCAGTGCAATGAACTGCTACCTCCCAAGCATCTCTGGCACTAACCAAACAAGGGGAACTGACATCCAGTCAATAACCAGCTTACAAGCCTTTAAATACACCACCATGGCGGAAAATTCAAGGAATGGGGGAATTGCCTGTGTCACACCCTTCCTCTACCCTTGTTGATGCACTTCTAGTGGCCCAAGATTTTTTGTAACTGTTGGAGGTTTGACTGAAGCCACATTTTATAGAACAATAGCGTCAGGAAATTGCCCTTAAAATGATCTTGACCTCCCATAAAAATCAACCCCTGCAACCTAGCTTCATATTCACCTTCGTACTGTACAGCAAACTTCTCCAAATTGGAGGTTAAATTTGCCACCCATCTCACCTTGTCTAATGCATTCCTTCTCATGAGGAGAGCTAGATCTCTCTTCATTGTCAGACATCTTAGATTTCTCAGAGTGTTTAAAAGTGACCATGAATCCGAGTCTTTCTCAATTAGCTGAGACAATAGTGATCCCTCCTCTTAACTTCTTTGAGGTTTTCATGCTCGCATTACGATGGTGAAGTTGAGAGTCCACACAGAATAACTGACACTGATAACCAGTCTAACTACCATCACATGCCTGCACATGCAGCCCA
This sequence comes from Platanus orientalis, assembly GCA_025762735.1. NCBI lineage: Eukaryota > Viridiplantae > Streptophyta > Magnoliopsida > Proteales > Platanaceae > Platanus > Platanus orientalis. Next base: position 15,848 of record JAOXJP010247249.1, on the reverse strand, counting down.
ACAACCATAGAGAACTTCTTTGAAACTCTAGCCCCTCCTTCTCCCCCAATGCAGGGTGGGATTAGGTAGTTAAGCAGCTCCAATAGCAGTCCCAATATGCGTCTCTGGAGATTTGGTGCTAGCAAGACTGTTGATGGAAGCTCATTTTCCCATGCTTACCCTTTAACACCGGTTTTATCATCTAAATCTATAGCAGGAACACCATACTTTTTCTTTTAATGAAAAAAAAGTTTTCTTTGAACTTCAGTCTCTCCAGTTATGATAGGTTTTCTGCTTTCTTCTGTTCAACCATTAAACCATTGTCTTAAACCCTAACTGAATTTTCTAGTTTTTGATCCTGAACATTTGTTAAGTTCTTCTGTTTTGGCTGTGAATTTCAGAACATCTAGTCTCATTATTAAGATATTGCGAAGGTTTATTATAAATGTTAGAGCCAATTGCTGATGAAGATGCGGCATGTATGGATGAAAATCCTTTAAAAATGGAAAATCAAGGTGGTTTGTGTCGTAAAGAGAAGAGAAAAGCTGCAAAGAAGCTGAAGAGGAAGCAGGTCAGGAGAGAGATTGCATTGAAGGAACAGGCGGAAGAAGAAGCTCGATTGAATGATCTCGAAGAGCAGCTTAGGATCAGGTTAAAGGAACGGGAAGAAGCTGAGATACTGGAAAGGGAGAGGAAGGAATTTGAATTACGCGAGAAGTTGTGGGTTGAAGCAGCAAAGATAGCTGAAGAGGAAGCCCAAAGAAAGCTGTTAGAAGAGTCACAGAGACAGCAGGTTTGTCTCATATCTTCTTCATGGTTATCGTATCTTGGTGTTGGTGGTTTTGCATCATTTTATATTTTGGTTATTTTGCTTTACTGTACAACAGTATAGAACATGTTGTAATTTATCAAAGTGCTTGGGACCCTAATTGAGTGCACTGTGTTAAACCATATGTTGTCACCATGGAAATGCATCCAGCTGTGAGCTATCATGAGTACTTGATGCAGGACTTATTAAGGGAAGATAGATTTCAAAGCAAAAGAGACTATACCAGCTGTGGGATTTAATAAAAAAAAAACTACAGAACTATTTGATGCAGCACACAAGCTCTGATTCTAACACTGATGCAGCACACAAGCTCTGATGCCAAAATTGATGCAACACACAAGCTCTGATGCCAAAATAGATACAGCACACAAGCCAATACTAGTATGATATAGGAACTCCCACAGAGTAAGGTTTAGGTTCAGTTTTATGGGTAAAATAGGTTCTGATTGTGGGCAAAACAGCAAGGCATAATAATAGTTAGGCTTGGGCTATGGGCTGAAAACAAAAAGGATGTAGGCAGGTTATTATAGTCAGGGTTTGATCTTAAATCAAGACTCAACAGCAGGTTATTTGGGCTTTTCTTGATTAAATCAAGATGGGAATTAGAGTTCTTGATAGGGTAAGAGGTTAAACAGATTGAGATTGGGGTTAAGATGTAAGGATGCAGAGTCTTGAACGTTTCTTGGTAGGGAAATATTAGAAGAAGATGGTATATGCTGTCTGCAAATTTTCTGATTCAAGACAGATTGAGATTGGAGTTCAAGATTGTAAGGATGGCAAATCTTGAAGGTTTCTTGGTAGGGAAATATTAGAAGAAGATGGTATATGCTGTCTGCAAATTTTCTGATTCAAGAAACTTAAAAATTCTTAATTTTGGATGAATCTTTTCTTTAATGGATAACGATATTTTATTAAAAAAAATGAAAGAATACAAACACGAAAAGATAGAATAGACAGATTGCCAAAGGCCAAAAACGATAATTTTGGATGAATCTTGATTCAAGAATTTCAATCACAATGTAATGATCCAGAAAATAGCAAGAATCATTGATAATCAAGAAAGAGAGAAGAATGAGAAAGAAAAGATGGAGGAGCTTACCTCAACTCGTGGAGAGAAGGAGAGAGAAAAGATAAGAGAGAAGGGGAGCTTACAGCTACCACCTACCACCCTTAGGAGATCCACTCGTGGACTCTAAACTTCTTTACTTTATTTCATAATTCCCAAAAAAAAAAACCCTGGTTAAAACCTAGTGGCCCATATAGTTATAACTTTTATATCCAAGTCCTATTGGAATTAGGACTCTTATCCCCTACTCTAAGTGGCTGTACGACCAACATTAAAAAACCCACTTTCCTTAATTACAAAAGACTCCCAAGACTCCTAAAATTGCAAATAACTACTTTGGTTTAAAGCCTTGTTACAAAAGAACCCCTAATGTCACCAAATCATTTTTGAGAGGATAATGAAAATTTCATTAGCAAAGAAGAAAGAAAAAGATACAAGCATGAGAAATGCCCATCCGAGAAGACAGAGAGATAGGAAAAGCTAAAATACAAATGCGTCCCAATCAAAAATCCAAGATCTGAAGGGAGGCATTGAACCGAGAAAGCGGATGAGAAGCCAGCTGAACAGCCGTGATAGGATCCCGTCCAACAACTTCAAAAACGGCTGCTTAATGTCCTCGAACGATTGATGGTTGCGCTCCCCCCACAAAGACCAGGCAATTGCCACTGGTAAGCAACACCATACAACTTTGCCTATAGTCCCAAGGTGTTTGCAATCTTGAGCCTCCTAACTATCGAGGAAACTGTTCACCTTGGCCGGATGAGACCAGACCACCAATAAACGCGAAAGGAAGAAAGACCAAGTGGCTCCCGTTGTAGGACAATGGAGAAATAGATGAGCGGAAGACTCTCCATCATTTTTGCACATAGGGCATCGGTTGGGTATGAGGCCTCTTCGGGGCCCGGTCCCACCACAATTCCCAAAGAAAGAAAGGTACTTTGGAAGGAATGAGCTTGTCCCAAATGAGCCGATGAGGAAAAACCAAGTTTGAATTCAACAGAGAAGTAGTAAAACAAGATCTCACTGAGAAGCCCTTTTGAGAGTCTGGGATCAACAAACACTCATCGTCTGTATTCCTGTCGCCAAGATGATAGTTCTCTAAAAGGTTCAAAAGACTCCCCATTTCCTCCACTTTCCAGTTGTTACGATTTCTTCTTGGGTGAAGATTCCACGAACAAAGAACTTCGGATCGAATCATGTGGTCTTTGACTGAGCCCCACTTATTTTGGGCTAGACGGTAGATAAAGGGAAACAAAAGAGAAATTGGGTCATTGGCGCACTAAGGGTCGTGCCAAAAAGAAACTCTATATCCCTAATGTCACCAAATCACTACTAAAACACTTCTAAAACATAATAAAATGGAATCAACTAATAACCGTAAGAATTAGCCGGAAACAACCATAAAACCCTTGAATTGAAGGATTCTTCTAGGGATTTCCCAATCCTTAAATTTGGCTCTTGTGGGACGGCACATAGATCAATCTCCTCATTGGCTACTTCATTTTCTCGGGGAGGGGAAAAAATCGGCCTCGAATTTGTTACATCCGCATTCCTTCATAACTATTCGTTGACAAACTCTTTGGACTCTGCAACAAAGGTGATGAATGTGGTGGAGGGTCTAAGGTTGAAGATTGCTTACACGAACCGTCTTCTTGGATCTCATCCTTATCTTGTGTTTCTTTCGAATTGCAGACTTGGCATGAACCAACAAAGATGCTGGAATAATCCTTGGCTTTAGTTTGGTTTTCAGATTCAGGCTTTTGAACTGAAACTGAAGAAGATGTATGAGTATGAGTTTGAGCTTGTTCTTCTTGTTCTGCTTTGAGTTTTTCCTGTTCAACATTATACTTTGCTTGTATAGCCTTGATCTAGTTAAACTCTTTCTGTATTTTGTGAAGTATACGATCTCTTTCTTGTCATTCAATTTCTTGAAGCCTATGTTGAATAACATTATGTTGACCTTGGAGGATCTTGTAGTGCCAATATTCAAAAGAATGCCTTTGTTTTGCCATTTTCAATCAATTAAGTTCAAGCTTGAGGTCATCTTCCCCTTGATAACTTGCCTAACATTCATAGCCTTGAAAAGTGTAAGGATCATGGTTGGGATCCCAATGAAATCTCGAAAGAGGATCTTTATAGCCACTATAATTCATGATAGCTAAAGCTCAATGAGGTATCTTTGGGTTTGCTCACAAAATTCAAGGTTTTGGGACACCTTTCAAGAACCCAAAATTTCTAGGGTTTTCCAAACACTAATGGGTTTAGCTCAAAGAGTTTTAGGGTTTTGGAATATTTAGGGTTTAGCCCAAAACTTCCAGGTCTTAACTCTAATACCAAATTTGATGCAGGATACCCTTTTGGAAAAGGGCCCTATAACAATTATTTAAACCCTTGAATAAATCAATAAGGAAAAGGAACATAATTAGAGAATTTTTTAAAGGGAAAGAATAGAGATAGAGGTGGGTTTAAAAAGTAAGGTTTCAAGGAGTCGGTGGGTTTTGGAAGATGGAATCAAGGTGGACTGATGGGATATGCTAGCCGCAGGATCAATTTGACTCTTCTTTGATGTTTTCTTGAAAGAAAACAAGAAGAGAAGAGGTTCTTGGAGTGGCCGGCAGGTAAGGTATGGTTTCTTGGGCTTTTCTTGATAAAATCAAGATGGGAATTAGGGTTATTAATAGGGCAAGAGGTTAAATAGATTGGGTTTGGGGTTTAGGATGTAAGGATGGAGAATCTTGAAGGTTTCGTGGTAGGGAAATAGAAGAAGAAGATGGTATATTCTGTCTGCAAATTTTCAGATTGAAGAAATTCAAGAAATCTTGATTCTGGATGAATCTTGATTCAAGAATTTCAATCACAATGTAATGATCCAGAAAATAGTAAGAATCTTGAATAATAATCAAGAAAGAGAAAAAGAAAAAAAAAAAAAGAAGACAGAGAGAAAAGAGGGAGGAGCTCACCTCAACTCATGGAGAGGAGGAGAGAGAAAATATAAAAGAGAAGGGGAGCTCACAGTTACCACCCTTATGAGATCCATTCGTGGACTAAATTTCTTTACTTTATTTCATAATTCCAAAAAAAAAAACTGATTAGAACCTAGTGGCCCATCTATTTATAAAGTCCTATTGGAATTAGGACTCTTATCCCTTACTCAAGTGGTAGTATGACAAACATTAAAAACCCAATTTTCGTAATTACAAAAGACTCCCAAGCGTGTTTAGCCATCCTCGAGCCAAAACTCTCCCTTCATATCTATGAAACTTTGTAACTACATTCATTGGGCAAAGAAGGAAACCAGTCAACTCATAAATCTCATATTCTTTCTTAAATAACAATATGCTTAATATCAATAAAATAAAATATTACATGCTTGTCTCATACAAGATTTTATAACTTCAAGCCCCAATCTTCGAATTGCATTCTTCATGCCAAGTTTTAACTCATAATGTGATGATAGCCATTTGCTATATTGCATTGCGGGATTTTAAAAATTGGCTGCCACATAAACATTAAAGAATTTTTATCAAAACTAATACATTGTAACAGTCAATGGTATCCACATAGGTGCTTACGTTAGTCATATGGGATGTTGATGTCAATAGTGATGCTTTGAACTTCAGTACCTTATATGTTCTAAAACCAAGTTGGAATTCCTTGAGGTGTGCTGAAATGTTGTGATGGCTAAAGGCATTAGGACTAGATGGTGAGGAGTGAGGACATGAGGGATGGTGAGCTTGCTGGAGGAGTCTAGCTAAGCTCGTCGGAGTTTATAAGTGCTGGGATGAAATGGTACTTGCAAGTTGAGCTCAAATCGTATGAGCTCTGGATGAATGATGAGGAGGGAGTTGGGGTTTTCTCTATTACAGAGAGAGTGAAAGGAAAATCCCATAATATTTCCTTCGATATAGCCTTGTGTCTGAAGATAATAGCATTCCTAGAGGAGGCAAAAAAAGCTAGGGATGATGTGGATCTTGGTGGTACCTTGCGGATGGAGAAATCTACGATTATTATGAAAAAGGAATCAAACGGCTGGGGGTGGTTCGTTCGTGTTTTGGAATGGAAGAAAGACCGGTGGAATGAGGCAATTGTTGTGCCGGCTGATCTGGAGTTTCTAGGCTGGTCTAACATGGCTCTGGTTCTTCGACAAATGTTAGAGGCTAAGAAGAAGGTAAATGGACCTCCAAAGGATCACATAAATATCGTAGCAAGCCAGGATTCTATCCATTGTTGTCTGGACACGGTTCGTGATAAGGTGAAGACTTTGGACTTGCATTGGGCAACTGCCCTGTAAATTGATGGCTGGGGCATCACGCTTGATTGGGGAAAGATAAGTTCGGAAGTTTCCTTGGCTTTGTATGGGAGAAGATCGTTGAGTGCGCAGTTTTTTCAATCAATAGAGCTATATGCATTCCTGGGTCCCAGGAGGAAATGCTCCGGCTATTAGATCTCAGAATGATATCCATGGAGGCAGGGGTAATCACTATTAGGAGAATTTCGGAGGAAACTTACAAAGTGCCTCATGTTATCCTTGAAGGGGAAACCTGGATATGGGTGTGGGGTATCCCTCCAAAGAAGTGGAATCTAACTTTGGGCAAAATGATCGAGGAAAATTATGGAGGTTTTCGTGAGGCTGATTGGAGTAAGTCTTACCCACCCTTTTGCATCAGGATAGGTTCTGGTGCAATGAGTCGAATCCCCCGATCTCTTCAAATCACATGGGAAGGTAAAAAGTTTGAGGTGTTGGTGGATATTGATTATCACCGTGTCGCCTCCTCCCCCTCTGGGTTGGCATGGTTCTTCGGTGATAAAGAGATGGAGGTAGCGTCTCGCAGGCAGCCTGAGGTGGAAGACAACAGGGATATGGGCCTCATGATTATTACATTGTGCCACAATCAGAGCGGTGGTTTCAAAACTCAAAATTTGAAAAAGGGGGCCTTTCTAATCTAGTGAAATATGGGCCTCGTGATTGTAATGGGCCTGCTAGCAAACAAATTGGGCATTTAAATAGGGACATACTAGGCCCAAGTTAAGCTGTGTTTGGGTTCCTAAGATTGGGGTGGCTTTGAACTAGGAACCAAAAACTCTAAACCAACAGTGGGTGGACCATTCCAACCGCATCGAATCGGAGGGTAACAACTTTGTAAATAGGGTTACGACATCAAAGTTGAATTTTATCTTAGATTTGAAACAACCAAAGGGCAAAAGCAACGAAGACGACACTTAGGAGAAAGCTTATGCTGATACCCTAGGTTGCAGGCAGGAGGTAGATATTCTATTTGAAAATGCTTGGACCCCTGGTATGATGAGAAAAAGGGGGGATGAATCTAATTTTGTTGTGATAGGCAAGGTGGATGAAGACGGTAGGGAACAGGATGGCGTAAAATCTAAGATGATGGAAGGGTCTAATCCCCTTCTCCAGCTGGATATGATAATCAAGAATGGCAATCTCCATAGTGGAAGTAGTCCATCGGGCTCTTTGTTAAAAGATATCCTTGGTAAGAATGGGGCTTTGCCAAGGGCAAACTCAACGACGATGGCTGGGTCACCTCTCCCTCTTAAGTAGGAGGTGTTGATTGCGAACGAACAACATCAAAGTTGGAGTTGTTCATCGCTTACGCCTAAAAAAGACTATGATGGTGGTAGCCTGGAAAAAAGATGAGGTAGATAAAGAGGGGGGCGACTGGAATGGGGATGATGAAATGTCCCTTGTTTATGAAGGAGCTTTGTTCACAACTCCTCTAGGTGGAATGGTCCAAATGGAAGCTGCATCTCGATCCAAGGGAGGTACAATTACATATTACCTCTCTGATTCAGAGGAATATTTATTGCAAGAGGACAATGAGAGAGTGGATGGTCAATCTAAGAATTTTGACTTGTATCAGAAGGAATTTGTTCGGTTTGTGGAATCTTCAGCATCCAATGAGCCTGATGCAGATGATGCTAGTTTCTCACATGGTCTATTGCCTGAGGGGATAGTGCCGAACCCTGCTAGTGAACTGGAACATCTTTTTAACACCAGCCATAGTGTCCTACCAACAAGTATGCCGAACTCTTGTTGCAATGGTCTTCATCTTCCAACTCCTACTAGTAGAACTGGTAATTTGAACTTTGTCCTTCCTGTTGTTGCCTTTGCTTTTTCGGGTCCTAACATTCCAGGTCCTTATTCAGAGTGTTGGTCTATATCTCCTTCTATAATGGAATGCCACATTAGACGGGTGACAAGTGGGGAAGGGATTGTAAGTGGTGCAGTAGAAGGTGGTGTTGGCAATGGGGAGGATGCTAATGTGAATGAGGCAAGGGATTTTGCAAATGATGGTGGTGAGGATGATATGGATAGGTTTATTGACAAGATGGGTTTCATTGTTAGTGATACTGATGGAAATGAAGTGAAATTGTCGAAATTCCTCAAATTAGCGGGCTCAAGGGGAAAGGAGAAGAAAGTGGACAAAGGACTTAGGGAGCTGAAAAAGTTACAGTGGGATATGAAGGATGGCACTAAGGGTGAAGCGGAATCTAAATCCAAAAGAAATGGGAGAGGGGGATTGAACATGGTAAACTCAGGAAGATTATGTCATGAAATGTTCGAGGGTTAGGTGGTGTTGAGAAAAGGAGAAAGGTAAAAGCGAGTATACAGAATTTCGGCCCTGACATCATTCTAATCCATGAAACAAAAAAAAAAGAGTTCCCTCTTAGATTGGTTTGTTGGACTCTCATATTGGACCTTTCGGAGTGGTGTTTTCTCCCAGCATTGGGTACGGTAGGAGGTATCATGTGTGCTTGGAATCCAGTGAATATCAAGCGCATTGAGGAGATTATGGGCAGTTTCTCGATTTCTATTGTTATCAGAGACCTCCAAAATGGGTGTGTGCAGATGTTTATGGGGGTGTATGGGCCTGCCTCTCCAAACAATAGGGAGGCATTCTGGGAAGAGCTCAAGGGGTTGAGGCATAGATGGGATGGTCCCTGGGTGATTGGAGGAGATTTCAATGTGATTAGGTTTATCAATGAGAAAAACACTAGAGGTAGGATTACTAGAAGCATGCGTGATTTTGAGGACTTTGTGAGAGAGGCTCATCTCAGAGATATTCCTTTATGCAATGCTAAATACACTTGGACAAATGGTTAGGTGAATGTAGTCCTAAGCAAGTTAAATAGGTTTCTGGTGATAGGGGATTGGGAGGAACTCTACCCTCATTTTTATTAGGAAGTCCAACCGCATTTGACATTGGATCATTGGCTAGTGGTTTTGAATACTATGGTGAGAAGCTTTGACCCAAAACCGTTTAGATTTGAAAATATGTGGACTACGCACCCCTTTTTTAAAAGGGAGGTGCATGCTTGGTGGAATGAGTGTCATGTCAGTGGATGGGGGGGATTTCGGTTCATGAAGAAGCTTATGTTTGTTAAAGAGAAGCTAAGGACTTGGAATAAGAATACGTTTGGTATCCTAAAGGATAAAAAAGAGTTGTTGTGTCAGGAGTTGCAAAGCATTGATAGCTTGGTTGAAGATGAAAGCGATAATTTGGATGATCTCAAGTCTAGAAGGAGAGATGTTATGGCTGAGATGGAGAGGGTTCTCAAAGCAGAGGAGATGTTTTGGCACCAAAAAACAAAGTGTAAATGGTTGAGTGAAGGAGATGGAAACACAAATTTTTTTCATCAAGTGGCTAATGCAAAGAAGCGGAGAAGCTTAATTATGAACCTGACGGTTAATGGTGAAGAGGTTGTGCAGCATGAGGAGATTGCTAATGTGGCCATTTCTTTTTATGAAAATCTTTATAAGGAGGGTATAATGCTGGCCAACATTGTGAATCTCTTTGATAGTCGGCTTCCTGAAGATAAGGTTCATGACTTAGAAAGGCCATTTACGGAAGAGGAAGTGAAGGATGCTATTTTTGGGATGGATGGGTCTAAAGCCCCTGGCCTAGATGGGTTCTTTATATCAAGAATGCTAGGAGATTATTAAAGTGGATCTCATGTTGGTGTTTGATGAGTTTTTCCATAGAGGAGAAATGTGCAAGTCCATGAGATCGACTTTCATTGTCCTTGTGCCAAAGAAAGAAGATGCTAGAGACATAGGAGACTATAGACCTATTAGCCTGGTTACCACCTTGCATAAGGTTATTTCTAAGGTGTTGGCTCTTCGGCTAAGGGGGATTATGGGTTTGGTGGTCTTCTCTACGCAGAGTGTCTTTAATCAAGGGAGACAAATCCTCAATAGCATCCTTATTGCAAATGAGTGTTGATATCCGAAGGAAAGGACGAGAGAAAGAGGTGGTTTGCAAATTAGACATGGAAAAAGCCTATGATCGGGTGGATTGGAACTTCCTCTTCAGGGTCTTAAAGAAGAAAGGGTTTGGGAACAAATGGATCTCCTGGATGGCAGGTTGTGTGATGGACCATTTCTTCTCTATCTTGGTGAACGGTACCTCTAAAGGTTTCTTTAAATCTTCTAGGGGGTTACGTCAAGGGGACCCTCTATCTCCATTCTTCTTTACCTTAGTGGCAGATGGGTTGAGTGTCATCCTAAGAAGAGCAGAGCATGAGCAATTGATTGATGGCGAGGTGGGGGATGAGAGGCTAATGGTGACTCACCTCCAGTTTGCTGATGATACTATTCTGTTTCTAAAAGCGGAGTCTGAAAATATTCGGAGGATAGGGTTGTGCCTAAAGATCTTCCAAGCAATATCTGGTTTGAAGGTGAATATGTTAAAAACAAGTATGGTGGGGATTCATGTGGAGGGGAAGAGCTTGCTTCTATGGCAAGGATTATGGGATGTCAAACAGGGAGGTGGCCCTTACAATATTTGGGTATGTCTCTGGGAGGAAATCCTAGATCTGTCTCTTTCTAGGATCTAGTGGTTGAGAAGGTCTCAAAGAAGTTGACAGTATGGAAGCGCCCTTATATATCCCTTGGGGGGAGAATTACGTTGGTTAAAGCAACCTTGTCCAACATTCCGGTGTATTATATGTTTTTGTTCAAGATGTCTCACAAGGTGGCCCTTGTTGTGGAAAAATATCAACGTGACTTCTTATGGGGGTAGACAGAAGAATGACCATTTCGTCAAATGAGAGGTGGTAGTGAAGCCAAAGGAGTATGGTGGCCTGGGAGTGGGGATAATGAAAGATAGAAATGTGGCTCTTTTAGGGAAGTGGTTGTGGAGGTTTTCTCAGGAGCAGGGAAGCTTGTGGCATTCCATTATACAAAGAAGATAGGGGATTGGCACAAACGGGTGGGACTGTAATGGAAATCTTTCCTGCTTCCACTCTCTATCTTGGAAACATATTATTCAAATAAGTCCCTTCTTTTACCCTCACATTCGGTTTCTTCTGGGTAATGGTTCTAAAATCCGGTTTTGGAAGGACCTGTGGTGGGGTAATTCTAAACTAGAGGTTGCCTACCCTAGATTATTCTACCTTGTCTATCACAAGAATGCTATGATAGCAGATGTTCTTTCCCCAAGCCCTCATGGCTTATTGTGGAATCTCCCCTTTTCCCATGACCGCCATGAGTGGGAGATCCCTTTAGTGGGCCAGTTGATGGAGGATCTCAAATTGGTGTATATATTGGGAAAGGAGGTTAATTCTTGCATTTGGTCCCCTTCCTCTAATGGCTCTTTCTCCTGCAAATCTTTTTGCTCGATTCTTGTTGGGATTGATCAATCCCACCCTAGCCCTGTTCACTATGTTTGGAAGTCAGCAACGCCTCCTAAGGTGAAAGCCTTTGCCTGGATTACAGCTCTCAACAGGCAGAATGCTATGGACATTCTTCAGAGAAGACGCCTAAGCATGGCCTTATCTCCTTCGATGTGCCATTTGTGTGGTTGTGATGCGGAATCAGGGGATCATATATTCATTCACTATAAATTCTCTCACAAAATATGGTGCTTTTTTCATAGATCCCTATCCATATCTTTCGTTATGCTAGAGACTGTGGAGGATCTTCTGTTTCAATGGAGTTGGGGGATAAAAGGTTTGAGACGCGGTCTTTTTGTCAAAGCTCTTGGGCAAGGAATTGTTTGGGGGATTTGGAAAGAGAGAAATAGAAGGGTATTTGAGGGTAAGAAGAGAAATACTTGGGCAGTGATTGACTCCATTTGTGAAGTTAGCTCATGGATGCTCATTAATTTGGCCTTTAAGGATTGTTCCTTAACCGATATGGTTAGGGACTGGATCACTTGTATATCTGTCCACCCTCCTAATCTAAACTGGGTTCCCTCGTGTGAAGGAAAGTATAAGGTGAACTTTGATGGCACCTCTTTTGGAAACCTGGGAATGGCCAGATATGGTTGTGTTTTGCGTGACTCGCATGGGTCTACTATTCTTGTGAAGAGTGGTCCGCTTGGGATCTGTGATGCTATTCTTGCTGAAAACTATTGGTTTATTGGAAGCTTTAAATATGCTTTAAGAATGGCGGGTACAATGAGTGCTATGTGGAAGACTATGATTGCTTTAGGGTGGGGGAGAGGGCATATACGGGGGTCTTGGAGACTTCACCACTTTATTGCTGAGATTAGGGTCTTAGCTAAGGAAATCTCGGCTGCTCTTTAGCATGTCCCTACATGTCAAAACGAGGTGGCTGATAGGGTTGTGAAATGGAGTGCTTCTTAGCAAGTGGATTTCCTAGGGGATCAAATGCCGGAGTGCTAATGGAGGTGGGCTAGCTCTTGTGCCTGGGGGTCTCCTCTGACAGCCGAGGTGCTGTCTTGTATTTTACTTTTTCTTTTCCTTTGTTTTCGCTCCCTTGTATCTCCCCGTATTTTTTTAATAAATTTCGTTATTCATAAAAAATAAAATAAAAATGTTGTGATGGCTGATTTGAGTATTTGGGATTTGATGAAGAGTAGTATTTTCTCTCTCTTCTTCACTATATTTATCCTTCTAGAATATTGAAATTTATGGGGTATACCATATAATAATGAGTATATGCTAATACATGAGATGTACGTAAATGCCCTTACATTCTAGTACATGATGTTTCCCACAATAGCCAATGGCAAAGGAAGGCAGGATCATAAATCCAAGCCAATTTGTAGTATTGGCTAACCATAAAAGATCTAGTACACACATGAATAAGATTGCCCTATCTAACACCGGTTCTCTCATTTATCTTGGTATTTGCATTTTGCATGGATTGATTTGTTGAACAAGATCAGGATGAATAGTAGTGATCACTGGTTGATCAACCGATGATTTGAGATGAGAGGATGGATCATGAACCGGATCAATTCTAACATTATTTATATCCGAGATATTGATCATTGTTTAGTTGGACCATCGTAGTCAAACATTCAAATAGAGAGAAACGGAAGTTAATTGGGAAGTTCTTGGATTTATTGGGATTAATTCAAGGGCTATGGCATTGGCCTGGCATTTAAGATGCCTTAGTATGGATATGCAACCTGGAAAATTGCCTTTTGTGACGTTCCAGATCACAAATATGGACAGGAGCACCCTGAGAAAATTTACGTTTAATTTAATACCAGTATCATATTAATCTTGCTGATATGAATATTATAAGGTTAATGAACAACTTGACAACTTTGATTGGTGTAAATAGCTTAAGATTATAAAGAGGCAATTGCAATTGCCAAACCTAATGTATGAGCATTATTCTTTGACAATTGCTAGAATTGAATGTTAGAATCATTACAGAACGTGAAAAATAGTTGAACAATTTTTTTGACAGCACAACAATGAAATTCTGTAGGGTGAAATTCTTCTAGCTGTGTATCATTGATTCGGCACAATTGCATATAACTTGTGGTGAAAATGATTTCAGTTGGGTCCCCTCCTTTTTTTAAAATTAAAATTCTCGATAATTCGTTGAAAAAGGGAGTATATTTGTTTGAAGCCTCAGACTGATAGCCTGGTATGAGGACCTCATAGCTTGCCATATGTCTCAGGATAAGACAAGCAGGACCCACTGTTAGACAAAAAAATCAATTTGAATGGATGATCTCAACCATACAATGTCAAAAAGTTTCAGTAGAGTTCCCAAAAGCTCCAAACAAGAGTGCATAGATCAGATGGCTAAGGATTAGCTGATCAGACTGAAATATGGTTTATGCAATCTTTCAGCTGGGACCCATCCAGCTGTAGGTCCTGATCATTTGATCATATGGCAGGTGGTGAGTTATTTTGGCCCCATGCCCAAGATGCTTTCCACACACACACACATACAAAGAAGGAAGAAGAATTGGTTTTGTTGGGGTTGAAATTATCCTTAGCCTGTTTTTTAAGTGATTTTCATTGATTATTAATAAGAGGATAGGTTATTTGGTGGGCCTTTGTTTGAAAAATGCAGAATTTCTTTGGGGTCCTTAAAAGTTCAGCTAAAGGAGGGAAATTGAGTTAGAGGGTAGCATGTATGGCTTGATATTGCAATTGTTAACTAGTGGACACACATACATATATTGGTGCTTTCTTGACTTCTTGAGTAGTGTTGTTGTTGTGGTGCTTTTGCAAAGTGTGTTGCTACTAAACATTATTCAGTAAACTATGTCCTTTTTTGTTTGAGCTCTTTTGGTTTTAAACATATTTTTCCTCTGTGCATTAGCTATGCCAAGAAGTTGTGCTTTGAATGCATTTGGTCACCTTCATCTATCTGTTGTGGATATATTGCTTTCCTTAGTTCGTCTGTGTTAATTCTCAATTCATAAAGTCAAGAAGTAGATGATGAGGCGAAATTCATAACAGCCGGCGTGGCTTTTCTACACTCAGCGTAGAAAATGCCTAGGTTAAGGGGCGGCCACATCAGTGTCAGAAGTGATTTACACTCGCCCCCAAAAAGTGAAATTCACTTTCGGCGCTGATGTTTCCGCCTGTTTGACCATTGGCGGAGGTTAGGGGTTGGTGTATAAAATCCAACCCGGTTTTCTTTGGGCCCTTGAGATTGTGGATTCTTTGGTTGTATTGTGGGTTAGTCATGTGGGACATTATCATGCTTTTTAGATTGAAAAGCTCTGGGCAACTTATCAAAGGGCAATGACAACAATTTTTCTTAAAAATGCTTCATAAAGAGGTGGAAAGACTATTAAGATTACTCAAATTGTAAAATCCAAAAAGGCACGAGGCTCACTTAGAGGTATTGAAAATGACTTTTGATAGTTGTTGGTTATACAAATCTAAGAATGAACCCTTTAAATGTCCTTTGGGTGTGCCCTCCGGGAATTTCTTAATTTGTATTACATTTATAAGCCATAATTGTGGATCAAGATCAAACAAAAATCATCACTACTGTGCTAGAACCTAAATTTGCTAAAGAACTGAAGAACCCCAAGGGGAAAATGGAGAAAATCTAGTGTGTTTTCTTAGATTCACTGCAATCAGTAGTCTTTTCATCGGAAAAAAATGAATTTCGTGAGAATGGTGCAAATGGCACCAGGGTGTGGACACATCAGTGTCTAAAAGTGATAAGCACCCCCCCCCCCCCAAAAAAAAAAAAAAAAAAGAAGTGTAAATCACTTTTTTTGGTGCTGATGGGTCAGCCCCCTAGTGCTGTTTGCACCATTCTCACAAAATTCTTTTGCACATAATCCCAGCCCTCTTTTCATGCCTTTTTGTGAAAGGAGCCTAGGTTTTCTTGGTCGCTACAATGTTAGCAAGCTTTTAATAAATTGAAACGTATGATGATGACCATGCAAAAAATGATTCCCTTAATCTTAAGGAAACCAATAATTTTAGTGTCAATGGAGAAGGCGTTGGCACGTTGCTGCCACAGGAGGACTATAAGGACTATAAAAGCTTGTGCATATTTTTTTAAAGGATTTTAAAAGGAGAAAAACAAGGTTCATTGGGCTAGTGAATAAAAGAAAGAAAAAGAAACAAAAGAAGAAACATGCCGATTACATCATTGATCCTCCCCCATACAAAGTACCAAGACATTTCATAAAAGTCATTTCTAATTGAATGCTACTCTAAAAAGTGTCCTAAACTGAGACATAAAGACCCCTTTGACACCAAACCTTATTC
>JAOXJP010247238.1:0-22444 GCA_025762735.1 Platanus orientalis | reverse complement strand
GATAAAATATAAACATATCAATACACACTACAAGACATTTTTTTATCATAGAACATTTTCTTTTTCAATTAGGTAAATAGATCATTTGAATTAGAAAATCCTTCACCTCATTTTCTTTAATAGCCCTCCGCAAATTATCAAATCAGGTTAAATATCTGTTATCTATATCCGGTCCATTAAATTAGAAAATATTATTAATGAATGAGAGAGAGAGACTGCAAAAAAATTGGGTACAAATGAATTTTGTGAAAACAGTGCAAACAACGATAGAGTGCAAACACATCAGCGCTGAAAAGTGATAAGTGCCCCCAAAAAGTGTAAATCACTTTTCGGGGCTGATGCGCTAGCCCCTGATGCTGTTTGTAGCTTTTTGTATGAAATCCATTTGTACCTGATCCCAGCCAGAGAGAATGAGTGTGTGTGTGCGGAGAGAGAGCGGGAGGGAGAGTTGTTAAGCCCAATGAATTGAAAATCCCTGGGAGCTTATATTCGCACCTCAAGTTTTTGTAAGCACACCTCACTTAACTCTATTCCAAAAATACCCTAATTTAAAATGACAGTTCTAACCCTAATGAAAAAAAAAACTTAAAAACAAAATTGTAAGCACACCTCCACACCTCCTTCTCTTCTTCTACACTGTCAACTTCAAACTCTCATTCTTCCACACCTCACACCTCCCTCGTTCTTCTGCTCCATCTTCATTCTAACACCCAAAAAAGCCACACATTGTGATTCTCAAACAAAAACTCAACCAATGCAGCATGAAGGAAGTGAAATGGAGCGAAACGAAAGCCCGGAGGTAAAAAAAAATTTAAGTTCGCAACTATTTTTAATTTTTTGTTTCATCTATCGTGTTTAGCATTACAGGGCTGAAGAGGCTTTAGCCTGTTCGACACTCTGATGCTGAACATTCTTAAGCATGTTCGGAATCATATTATTGAACATGATTAAGAGTGTTCAACATCAGAGTGCCAAACAGGTTAAAGCATGTTCAGCCCTGAGATGTCGAACAAAAACATAAAGCTATTTTTTTTAACAGCCCATTATCTCGACCCACCACAGTCGGATTGGTGATGAAATGGTGATAAATTATAACAATGAATTCACCACACATGAGGTAAAAAAAATGTATGTAACTAATAGTGTGACTAGTGTGTATAACAATTTGGATGAACTTGACATTATTATTATTCTCTTATGCATAGATATTCAGTAGTCAGGTGGGATTGATTAGGTGAGCGACGGATGTTGGAAAGAGAAATGAGTTTATTATTGTTATTAAGAAATCAGATTCTGGTCTTGGCGTAAGAAAACCAGGTATGACCCTTGCATGCGAACGCAGTGGGTGGTATAAAGAAGATAAGGGGACAAGAAATGTTAGCGGGGTTGTAAGGAACAAGGAAAAAGGCAACAAGAAGTGCGAATGTCTATTCCAACTTAAGGGAAAGAAATTACCCACTGATGATGATTGGTTATTGCTAGTGGTATGCGGGGTGCATAATCACCATGGTGCAGATCATCTCAAATGTCTCTTTTGTGGGTAGATTGTCAGATGGAGAGTCCTCACTTTTGAAAGATATGTCTAAGAGTAACATTCAACCAAAAGACATTATATGCAATGAAGCAAAGAGATGCCCTTAGCACGACTATAATAACTACAAATATATAATGCGTGAGCTAAACAAAAGAGGGAAGAGAAGGCTGGTAGATCTCAGATGCAACACTTGCTTGGACAGTTACGAGAGTTAGCAATGCCAGACAACACACATATCAAGGAACCTAAAGTTAAAAAATACACGAGGTCACCCACATACCAAGATAAACACATCCATGTTGTGTGATCCATCTGCATTTGAGAAAATGTCATCATTATAGGATAGTTACTCTCCAACAGAAACTACCACTACCAAAGCCACCCAATACAGTTAGTGAGACAAATGCAGCAAAGGAGATCGAAGGAAAAGGTAACTAATATACACATTATCATGTAAGCGATAAATTAATTCAACCATTGTGTAGCATAACATGTTTTCTTCTTTTCTTGTAGGTTACTCGATCGAGTTCGTTTAGACAAGCTTCCTCACTGTATTATTTATGTTTTTTCCCATAAGACATTTAGCCTTATATCATGAGTGTTATAGATATGGCAGCGAACAGGCATTGTGGCTTTAGGGCCATCACTGGATTGATGAGATTTAGAGAGGATAATTGGGTTCAGATTATGGAGAATATGGTGTATGAGTTGGATAGCCATGGCCCCCTATACGAGCAAGTATAGAGAGGTCATCCGAGAGAGTGCAGGAGATTAAATATTTATTATCCTATTTCAATAAGAATGCAACTCTAGATCACTGGATGACCATACTGGAGTGTAGACATCTGATTGCATTGCACTATGATGTTGTCTTATATTACTTGGGTGTGCATCAGTACCTCACTTTTTTCCCACTTAGATAAAATCCTATCTCTGCTGCTGCTCAAAGGGAAATCCCCCATAGCAATATTTTGGTATAGATATAGATATAACAACGCGTTAGGTTGGGCGCTTCCATCATATGAAGTATAGAAGAGTTTAGACTAATGGTCAGCTCGAGTGTTGTAACATAAGAGGCTATAGACTTGAGCGACGATTGATGTATTGGTTTTTTGGATCATGTAAATAATAGTTACAATGACTCATGTAATTTTTTGATATATTAATAAAATTTAAATTTTTTTTATCTTGTAATCATTCTTGTTCTTGTTTTTAATCTCAAGGCTGCAAAAAAAAAAAACAAAACAAACTTTGTTTTTGTTCAGAATCTTAGGGTTGAACAGGCTTAAGCCTGTTCGGCACCATAGTACAGAACATCCTTAAGGATGTTCAACACCACAATGTTGAACATGATGCATCCTGTTCAGCCCTGAGATGCCGAACAGGCTTTATCAAAAAAAAATTTAAAAGTTTTTAAAAAGAAACTTTTTTTTTTACCTTGCGGGTTCTGTATCGACCTCAATGAATTGTAAGAACTTCTCCCATCTCCCAAATGACCCAAAATTAGATCATACACCCTCCAACGATGATTATCTTCCAAATCATCAATATGCCTCAATCACCCAAATCCATTCTATCAAATAACCTTGATTAGGAAATCTACATGTGCTATCAGCCTTTAATGCTTAAGGCCATTAATTGTAAGCAAAACATAATAAACACAAGATGTTTTTTAATAGAACTAACACAAGGAAAAAAAGTTTCTCATTATATATAAAGTGTTTCAATAACATGTAATCAGATAAAAGATTACAAAATATAATGAAGTACAAAGTATGTAGGGGTCATCCCTTGTACAATACAAAAAAGACAATAAATATCCGCATATGGGGTCATCCCTCGTGCCATACCTTCTTCTTCTTATGCGTATATTTGGTGTCTCTGGTGCCAAATCTATGAGGGGCCCGTGGAGCACTAGGAGGTGTGGCCTGTGGAGCCCCAGGAGGAGGAGGAGGTGGGGCCTATAGAGCACTAGGAGGAGGTGGGGCCTATGGAGCACGTGTAGGAGCATCTAGGGACGCGGTGTCGATGTCATCTCTTAAAACCTACAATACACTACGCAACGTACTGATCAATCTATTTCTCGGTGTCTCCTCAATACCGTCATCCATAAGAGACTGAATAATTTGTAATACACACTCATTGCGCTAAAATAAAACATACCAAAAAATTTAGGATGAATACAATTTTCAATGATTAAAAAATTAATTCACATAAACATGTAAACATTAAATGATATACCTGGATCACAGTATCGATGGGTATGATACCCTGCATCGGTGGCTCAGGTGCACCTCTAGATCGATAGAGTGGATTTTGCACGTGTGTATGTGACACACGCTGATACCACTCCATATAATCAATGGTACACTCAGAGGGGTATGCAGTTGACACAAATCAATGCACATCAGATAACATGTGGTTCTCCTACACCTCTCAAAATTGCTCCAAATATACATATACCGACCGATACGTGCTAGCGGATGCACCCGAGTAACTCGAGTAGGGGCTATGGGAGCAGATAGGATAACCTAACGCCACTCAAACTGTCGTAGGACACGCATGGGATGGTAAGGCTCCAAGATCTCTAGGCACCTCAATAATCTATGAAAATATGCAATGTCCTGGAATGCATGATATTCCCTATAATCGATGTATGGTGTCCACCTCACCTGCACAAACCAGATAAAATATATGTTAAAATAGTAAAGATTGTCATAAACTACCAACATGAACTAAGATACACATAAATAACATATTAAAAATGTTAAAAAAAACTAACAATACCTCATGGATCACCCATGCATCAATAGTCTCTCGTAAAGCCCTCAAATTGTCCCCAAGGGGCCCCCTCTCTTTGAGTGGCGTCCAACGCTGCACGCAGAGCTGCTCATCACGGTACTCCATGTTACGATGTGGCTCTAAGGGATGAAAGTGCTCATAAATTCATCCCTCAAGCAACGTAACATAATATATCGTATGCTTAACCTCAATCCGGCTGGCAATCCCGAGTTTACAATAAAGATAAGCCAATGCTCCAGCACCCCATGCGTATGTACGAACCTTATCTAGGTTCCATAGCAGCATAAGAAAACAAATGGTCACCCATGTACACATCTAGTCTACAAACAATGTATACCCCAAAATATACAACAAATAGCCCTTAATATTATATCTAATTTCATCTTCACTCCAAGCATCAGTAACCCCTGAAAATCTAAGCCTCAACCACTTCATCCTCACTGTCTGACCCCATGCCTTATCCAACTCCTCCCATGCCTCCTCCATCGTAACCCCTAGTGTCTTAACCTGTTCATTAGATAACCAGACTGGATAAACCTGAATGAGAGTCCTTATCACTAGAATCCCAAGCAGAGCGTGGATATCATCAAGCGTGATTGTCAACTCCCTAAATGACATATGGAATGTGTTGGTCTCAAGGTACCAACGCTTAACAAAGGCAGAAATGATTACTCGGTTGACGGACCAGTATGATGTGTGCACTAACGAGTATAGGCTCGACTCTTGCACCAATGTCATAAACTTAATGTTCTAGACATCCTCGTCCTCCACCTGTCACTCATCAAACTTGTCTGCGTAACTAATACATTTCAAAAGTTCACGCTCTTGGAAAAGAAAAAAGAAACAATGTTAGCACAATACACACATATGGAATAACACAAATAAATAGCCAAATACATAAAATAAACAAATACATATCCCCTATTGCTAGATCAATGATGCCACATGCGTGGAATAGCTGTCCAATAGGGTGGGGTCCTCTGGAGCTCAAGCAATAAACGGGGGTTAGTGGTGGCTGCGCCACCGCTGTTGGCTCCACAACAAGTATGGTCTCACCCATTACTGAGTCTATCACAGAATTCTCGGTATTAACGTGAGACGCCTCTTCCCTAACTCGAGAGATGTCCTCAGCCCTACCCTGTCACATAGATGCAGTTGGTGCCACCCGTGAAAGACCGGCCTCCATATCTGTCATATGCCAAGAATCAAATAATCGAATAGTGTGTAGAGACATTAAATAAAAAAAATTATTAAAAAAATTTGAAGTATAAAAAATAAAAAATAAAATAAAAAAACAATTTCAGGCTTATTCAGCCCTGAGATGCCGAACATACCTGAAGGTGTTCGGCATCACCATGCTGAAGATAACAAGCATGTTCGGCATGGTGATATCGAACACCTTCAGGTATGTTCGGCATCCAAGTGCCGAACATGCCTAAATATGTTCAGCTTGGTTACACCAAACCTAACGTGAGGTGAAAAAAAAAGTTAAACAAAAACCATAAAATTTTAAATCAAACGTTAATTTACTAAAATTTAACGTAAATAATTAATGTTTATATTTCTTTAAATTAATTTTTTCCAATTAATTTCTTTGTATGATATTTTTGAAGATATTTTTTAACAAAAAAAAATTCTCTTGCCTGACCTATTGATGGTGGCATCATCGGTACTAGAAATTGATGATAAGTTTTGTTGTCGTCGTGGAGACATAATTCAGTTATCGATAATGCCATGAGAGGGAGGGAACAGTTGGAGTAACTGGAGAAACAAAAAAAAGAAGGGAGGGAATAGTTGACCGTAGGAGACATAGGTACGCGGGTTGGAAATAGATAAGGGTATAATTGAAAATCACCGATGTGTGCTTATAAATGGACGAGGTGTGCATACAAAAACTTGAGGTGCGGATATAATTTCCCTATATTTATAACATCCATTTTGTTTATATATTTTTACCAAAATACCCTTGTCGGTAATCGTGTACGCATTGAATGGTACGAACTGGATATGATTCAAATTTCCAAACCTTCCAAAGAGTCGTGGTAGTTATTAATTTCAATAAAATCACGTGCACCCATGCCAGTTTGCAGACCCCTTTTTGAAACGTGTCAAATAAATAGACGTTTGTTATTAAAATAATTATAGAGAAAGACAGAAAGCCGAAATGGGTGACCGAGAACAGCTCAACCCTCCGACCCAACTCCGTCTCGCAATCGCGTGTCCTTTTTTGTGAAATTATGATTATGAGGGCAATTTGGTCATTTAAAGCGGTTAGTGCTGGCTGAATTTCAGGTTGAGTCTCTCTGAAACTCTCCCCTCTTTTATGCTCTGGGGTATATTCCACGACTCAAATCTCCGCAACAGAAATTACCAACCACATAAGAGGGGACAAATAAATTTCTTATTTTTTTTTCTTTATTCGTGAATCGTGATTTCCTCTGCGCCCAGCAGTTCCAGGTGAGATTCTTTCTTCTCATTTTCTTTGATGGGTTCTCTTCATTTCTTTCCATCATTGTTTCATTTGATTTGGTATCCTTTGGTCCTTCTATTTGTTTCCCTGTTTCTGCTCATTCCTTCTTTTTTTATTTCCGGGAATTTTTTAAATTTTTGGTGAAATTTTGTGAAGATCTGATGTTGGGTACCGATATTTTGGTAGTTGGTGTTTTTTAAAAATTCTCACTTTCTGTTCTTGAGGCTTTCTTGGGTATTAGTTAGATCGATATTTGCGAGGTCTCTATATTGAATATGATCTGTGTGTTGCCTGCTATTTTTATATTTTTATATTTTTGGGTTTTTAGATATGGGTTTGTTTTGGATTCTAGTGATCCCCATGTTCAGTTGAAAAATTCGTATATTGAAACTGGTTGAAGGGATTGGAAGAGTTCACCCCCATATGGGTTTTGTTGCTAATGTCTTTAAATTTGATTCGATGGATCAAGTGTGTGTTGGGGCGAAAAATGGATTTGGTTTTTACAATCCATGTGAAGATATAAACCTGGTGTGCCCTTTGTCCAGATTCTATTTTTCTATATTTAAATTAGCACTGAAAAAACTGAAAATTGAATATAGTTCTAAGAAATGCATTGGTTTAAGTTTTCCATTTTCACACACACACACACACACACACACACACACACACACATATATATATATATATATATATATATTGTTAATATTTCTGAGCTCATTATATATAGTGGCACCAATCTTCTACTTAGTATCCCTGGTCTTGGAGAACCTATACAAAATCTTACAGAAATTAAGGGAATACAGAACCACAAATCATGTTTACTAAAGATACATCCGTTTTCTCTGAATTGATTTTATTCTGCATAGAGATCTGTGATTTTACTGAATTTGTTGTGCTGTACATAGAACTTTATGCTATGTTTTATGAATGGATACCGAAATCTCAGCTCTAACAGTAATTGCTATAGAAATTTGATTTACCTTATATGATTTGTATAATGTCTGTTAGATCAGAATCTATCAATTTTTCCCAGAGTTTTGGTGAAACTTATCGCAATTACTCAGAATCTCATTATTTGAACTTTTTCAATGTCCAAGTCTTTCTGTATCATTCTCTTCTCACGCACAATGTTGCATTTGGTTTACCATGTTCTCGTTTTATGGTGCATGGCATTTTACTTCTATGTTTTTTTCTGGTGGTATAATTCACTGACAGAAGAAATTACAGATGTGGTGCGTATCTTCCCTTGCATCTCGATGATTTTTCTATGCAACATGAACTGATGGGGGTTTGGAAATGGCTGCTACAGCTCATTTGTTTTCACAACAATGATGGAGATGACGATGGTGGTCTAGCATCTAACGGTTCTGCTTTCTAACATCTAATGGCCATGGATTTATTAATTTTGTATACCTAACAAGGAGGCCATATCATAACATGGTTTAGCATCTGGCTATATATCAAGGGCCAGAGGTAGTTTGTATTATGTGTTTACCTTGACCAACTGCTTACTGGGTTAAGGAGGGTCTGACTCTTGGGATTATATGGTGTAGGAAAATCCTTAGATAACATAAGTGGCAGGTAGTGGGTTGAAAACTGTTGTAAGTGGCCAAACTAAAGAGTGTTTATAGAGTTACTAAATAAATATTTATGGAGGGTTCACTGTCACATTTGGTCCTAAAGCAGAAGCAGCATACACCAATCCGCAAATTATCTTCCAATGGGTCCAAAAAAGATCTATGGTTTGTTGCACGAGAAGGGTCCCTGCTTGAAATAGATTCAGCTTTGGCAATACTAAAGAAAAATGGAGGGAATATCGACTCGAAGAATATGTTTGGCCTTACTCCTCTTCACATTGCCACATGGAGAAATCACATTCCCATAGTTAGAAGGCTACTTGCAGCTGGTGCTGATCCTGACACCAGGGTGTGTTGGTCATCTATACCCTTACTTCCTTTGTAATGTCTTATGTTATTTGAAGTAAGTTGTTTTGGTTACTATATCAGTTATTTTGAGTTTTTGGCCTCAAGAAGTTCATCTATGCTCCTTTTTTTAGTAGACGTTTGATTCATTGTGCCGAATCTGTAAGAGGGTCTAAATTTATTTGTATTCCTGCCTCCCTAATATTGATACTAAAGAAATTTTCCATATGCAACTTAAATTTTAATGACTTGAATGGAGGATGTTGATTACCCAACCCCTACTGTTACTTCATTACAATGTGAAACTTTCTTTACGTTGATGTAAAAATAAAAATATTCCAGGTACTTCTGCAATGTTTTTGAAAAGGGTTGAGCCAGTTGACATGTGACCATGGCCCTTGGTTTAGAAATCAACCAGATGTGCTAGGAAACAGGAGAGAATGTTTAAACCAGCTGGCTATTTGGCTAAGCATGTGACCTGGATGGGTCACCTCAAACAGTCTGGGAAACACTAGGTTGTTTTTTTCTTTCCACTTTTGATCCTAGAGAGATTCAATCTTCATTTTAAATGCTGCCCATGTGATTCTATCTTCAACCACCATAATGAAAGATAGAATTACAAAAACAAAAAAAGAAAAAGAAAAAGAAAAAAGAGAGAGAGACATCAAACATGGAGATTTTTTATTTTGCAGGAACTAGAGGCTCATACACAGGTTCAGACCAACAAGGGGAATCAGGGTTAGTTTGGTATTGATTCAGGGGTTTCAGTAGGATAATCTAGGGAGAGAAAGAAAGTTGAGGGCTTCAGTGGCTATGCATGCACACACAGACACATAGACAATGCAGTGGGGGTGTGACCACCCCAGTCGTTGTCTCTGTTGCTGCCCCATTTACCATCTATGAGGGCTTGAGAGGAAAGTTTGTGGAGGTACGCTGTAAGAATGATGAAGAGGGAAGAGTGATAAACGGGAAGAAGACTTTAAGAGAAACAATATGGTGTCTGAGAGTCTTTAACATACATACATATATATTAAATATATTGTTGATGCTATCAGAATGACCCAGATTGATGTGTTGAATCGCATTGACTCGACCAAGCGACCTCCTTGCGTTGATTATAAACCCTTGCTTTTTTGGTTTGTATGTGGCATTTTCGGTCAAAATTTTCATTGAGATCATTGAATTTGTAGCCAAAATGAATGACAATTCTATTGATAAAAATGAAATAAAACTTTAAGAGAAACAATATGGTGTTGAAGATTCTTTAACATATGTACCTATATGTTAAATATATTGTTGATGTTATCGGATTGGCCTGGATGGAGTATTGAACCTTATTGACTCGATCAAGCAACCTCACTGGGTTGATTGTAAACCATTGGTTTTTTGGTTTGTATGTGGAATTTTTGGTCAAACTTTTCATTGAGATCATTGCATTTGTAGCCAAAATGAATGACACTTCTATTCCCCTATATGTGCATATAATGAATGTCTCAGGTTACATAATAACTCTAAGCCTTGTGAAATTAACTGAGGAAAGAGAAATAAAATATTGATGTCCATTCAAAGATAATATTATTAAGTAATGTCTATTTAAAGCATAGTTATTGGAGGAAGAGAACTTGGGACAGTCATACTGAATGGAAATTAATCAATACCAGGTCTCATGTTTGTGACACTATGGAGATATATATGTTCTAAAACAGTTCCTCTGTTCTCAGGGGATGATTGACACTTCTAATGTTACAAGAAGTTTAAGATTTATATTGCTGGAACTGGTCTATTATCAGTTTGCATGATCCTTTCTTTTTTATTGTTTAGGATGGAGAATCAGGATGGAGTAGCCTACACAGGGCTCTCCATTTTGGCCATCTTGCTGTGGCGAGTATCCTTCTTCAATCTGGTGCATCTCTTTTATTGGAAGACTCCAAATGTCGAACACCTGTTGATCTCCTATCAGGGCCTGTGTTTCAGGTTTTTGGAAATGTACATGATTCAGGTATGCCACTGTAGAATGACCACTGCTTTGACTTTTGAGATTTTTATGCTTAGTAGGATTTCATGGATACGGATTGGATTGTGATATCATGAGTGGCTTTTTTTCCTTTTAGTTGCGACAGAGGTCTTTAGTTGGGGAAGTGGCGCTAATTACCAACTTGGAACTGGAAATGCACACGTGCAGAAGTTACCATGCAAAGTTGATTCACTTCAAGGCTCATCTATTAAGTTGGTTTCTTCTGCGAAGTTCCATAGTGTAGCAGTTGGTGCTCGTGGAGAAGTTTACACTTGGGGATTTGGAAGGGGTGGTCGGCTTGGACACCCTGACTTTGATATCCACAGGTAAAGGAATTTGCAAGACCTTATTGGGACACACACACACACACACGGAGGAAGAGAAACACATGAGTATGATATTCATGACTACATAAAATGGGATCTGAATAAAAATAGATTATTATCCTTGCAGCAGAAAAGTGGGGAGGCTTGATTACCATTATAATCATAATCATTCACCTTAAACTATCCAAGAGTTTAACTTCCTCTAGTCGATAATGGGTTGGTGTTTGTGAGGGACCTAAGAATCCTCCATGCCAATAAATTTCCCTTTTTGCCAGCACTGTGATGAGTGTGCATGCCTTGACACTCCATGTTTTAGCTTAACCCTATTGATCAAAACTTGGTTGTGTTTTAACTTTGCTGGCATATTCTATGTTCCAACAACTTGGAATCAAGGGTCGGCAAATCTCAATTCTGATATGGATTGGGATTGGCCTAGACTGTTCAAATTTGCGATGCTGATTCCGTTGCCTGATCCAACCATTTTACCCATTTGTTATCACTACCGAGTTGGAGATCACGAACTTTAAAACTGTGTCCGGCAACATTGATATCAATCTCATCAGATGGTCTTGCTCCCATGTAAGAACACTAAAAACAATTCAGATAAAATCTCAAACTGGTATAGAGCTATTGAAGTCATGCCTTAGATATATGTAAGTGGAACAATCTACTTTACGTAGGCCTGAAGATTGGTGAGGAAACCTCTCAGACATTAACATTGCCAAGGCTAAGGAAAATTTGAAACAAGGGATTATGAGTGGCTGCTCTTTTCATCTTTTCTCATTATATCTGGCTAATAAGAGATTAAAATCAATGAGGGTGCATTAATTTTTAATGACCTTGTTCAAGGAAGGTTGGTCTGAAGGTTGTCAAGAAATCCTCATGGACCATGTTGAAGCTGTCACCAAGGAAAATGAATAGTTCATTTAAAGCAAGGGGAGTTGTTGGCTGTTCTTACTCATCCCATTCCATTTCTATGATAACAAATAAAAAATCAAAGTAGGTTGCATATGTGACCAAATTTCTCTCCCTCTAATACCTTTCCATGGGTTTTTGGGTCACCTTTTAAAGCATGCAATGTGATAGTCTTCCATTCTTGTGATGATGGGAGTCGCTTTTGTGAGATGCTGATTGAGACTGCTTTTATTTTCTGTTAGTGCAAGTCAAACCTCAAAAAAAATGGTGAGGTACTGTTGTCTGCCATGTTGGGGGTGCTAACTTTATGATTTCTTGTAGCGGTCAAGCTGCAGTTATTACTCCCCGGCAGGTGACCTCTGGTTTAGGGGCCCGCCGAGTGAAGGCAGTTGCGGCCGCTAAACATCACACCGTTGTCGCGACAGAAAGTGGGGAAGTGTTCACATGGGGTTCCAATAGAGGTAAACGGTTGGTGGTTTTCATGTATATGAATGTCCAATTTGCTGACGGGAAGACCTTATGTTTGTGTATTACTACTTGAAGATCTTTAGGACTTGGGAGATAAACTTGAGTACCTAATTAACATTCTCTTCTACTTATCAATCAGGGGGAAAAAGAATTTACTTTTCATTTGTTGGTCCTTTCATCTGGAAAGAAAAAGAATGTGTCTAGCTGATAATGTTATGCCTGTTTATGTGATTTCCAGATTACTGAGTATTCTTATAAAACATCATGCAGAGGGTCAGCTTGGTTATACTTCTGTGGATACCCAGCCTATACCACGGCGAGTGAGTTCCCTCAGGGCGAAAATAATTGCTGTTGCTGCAGCAAACAAACACACTGCTGTGGTTTCTGAGTCTGGCGAAGTTTTCACATGGGGCTGCAACAAGGAGGGCCAACTTGGTTATGGTACCTCCAACTCAGCTTCAAATTACACTCCAAGGGTGGTCGAATATTTGAAAGGCAAGTCTTTCACCGGAGTTTCAACAGCAAAATATCATACAATCGTATTAGGAGCTGATGGCGAGGTAACATTCAGCAGATGTGTGTTTGATTTGATTATTGTTCATGGTCCTAGTTCAATATAGTTCTTCAAATATATATATATTGAGGTTATCAGTTCTGCGAGTTCTCAATTTTCTCTTTGAATAATATCTATATATATATATATATATATAAAGTATCCCGTTCTTTGAGTTCTCAATTTTCTCTTTGAAAAATATGATTGCATTTTTTATTCTTACATAAATTTAAGGCTGCTTAGGTTGTAAAAGAAGAGTTATACTTGGTCAAATTTTGGGCATATATGCCTTGTATTTTCTGTTAAGCGAGATAAGAATTAAGTTTTGCTTCTAAGCTTTATGTTTAATTTTTTACCAAGTATTTTCTGTTAAGTGGGATACTTTATATATTTGTGACTTGGTGCACCCAATCATTATATTGGCAGGTATTCACTTGGGGACACCGACTTGTCACCCCAAGGCGTGTAGTCATTGCTAGAAATTTAAAGAAAAGTGGGAGTGCCCCACTGAAGTTCCACCGCATGGAACGACTTCACGTGGTTGCGATGGCTGCAGGGATGGTACATAGCTTGGCTCTAACAGATGATGGTGCATTATTTTATTGGGTTTCTGCTGATCCTGATCTTAAATGCCAACAGGTTTGATTTGATTAGAAGTCTGGCTTATTCCTTTCTTGTCATTTCTTAGTTATTTCTGACTCTTGTCACCTTGCTTGATTATTGCATGTAGCTTTATTCTATGTGTGGGAGAAGTCTGGTGAGTATCTCTGCGGGAAAGTACTGGACTGCTGCTGTTACAAATACAGGTGATGTTTACATGTGGGATGGAAAGAAAAGTAAGGATGAAGCTCCTGCTGCAACTAGATTACATGGTGTGAAGCGGGCTACTTCAGTTTCTGTTGGTGAAACACATTTGTTGATTGTTTGTGCTCTTTATCATCCCATTTATCCTCCTAAATTGGCTGAGAAACCTCAGGAGATGAGTTCAGAGGATGCAGACAAATTAGAAGAGTTAGATGAAGATTTTATGTTTACAGATATGGAAACCAATGAAATATTATCCAGTGTACAGAGGGATGCTATGGATAATAGGTGTGCACCAAGTTTAAAAAGCCTTTGTGAAAAGGTGGCAGCCGAGTCTCTGGTGGAGCCAAAGAATGCTATACAACTACTTGAAATTGCAGATTCTCTGGGAGCAGATGATCTGAGGAAGCATTGTGAGGTAATCTTGGAATTCTTTTATGTTATATTAATTGCCTTTATATCTTAACTTGCTTTAAAGAGGTTTGCGATTAGCAATATCGCTGAACCATCTAAAAAGAATTTTCTTACTTGCATATGAGGAAGGTCTTCATCATGAAAGGAAACATATAGCTCCAAATCCCTGTACAGTCCGAACGGTCCTATCACAGCCACAAATTTGGGTCTGATTTGACTAAAGTTTGAAATTCAGGTCTTGAGGGAGGAAAAAACCTCCCACATTTGTGGCTGTAATAAGACCGTTCAGACTGTTGAGGGATTTGGGGCTATAGACGATTTCCTCTCTTGTCATTGTTGTGACGTAGGCTAACTCTGCTAGCTCAAATCTAGTATATGTTGAACTGTTTTGTTTAGCTATATCATATTGAGGGGGTACTTGGCTACTTGCTAGGATTAAGGAGAAGAAACATCCCTGCTTGTACCATATAAATGTGGCACACATGCATGGTGTCTGATATACCATCCTGTTGGTGTAGTGGGGTTGAACTTCTATTACAAAAGTCATGATTGTAGATATCCAGATTCTAGATTATCACCATCTAAGCCATAGGCTATTTTCTAGGCCATCTGCCATATTTTCCCTGCCGAGCCTCCTATAGGAATGCAATGTATGCCTATATATATATTGATGAATAACTGTATATGTATGCCTATATGGCATGATGGTCAAAGTCATCCAATTGTGTCAATTTTTTTCTTAGGTAGCCCAGATCAAACTGTGGTCTATGTGTGCCATATGTACAGTAAAGGAAAGGTATAAAAGTCCATTGATTATATTAGACTTCACATGTCCTCTTCTGATGGAATCAGTTTATTTCTATCAAGGATTGGATTTTGCTTCTTGAAGCTTACTGTGGTAGCAATGTTTATATGCAGGAGATGGCTATTCGCAACCTCGACTATATTTTTACAGTCTCTACACAGGCTATTGCAAGTGCTTCACTAGATATTTTAGCTAATCTAGAGAAATTGTTGGACTCAAGGTCCTCTGAGCCATGGAGTTACCGTCGGCTCCCAACCCCAACAGCTACTTTTCCTGTCATCATTAACAGTGAAGAGGAGGATAGTGAGAGTGAATGCTTTCGGATTCGTGATAACCCTGTGAAATCTATCTTGAAGACTTATGGACACCAGAGATTGGACTGCTTTCTTCTTCCCAATGATGGTGCTGATCAAGCTGTACTGAAACAAGTCCGAGCTCTGCGGAAGAAGTTGCAGCAGATTGAGGTGCTTGAGGCTAAGCACTCTAATGGCCATCTTCTCGATGACCAACAAATTGCAAAGCTCCAGACAAGGTCGGCTCTTGAGAACATGCTTACCGACCTTGGTTTTCCGGTTGAGACACAAGAGAAATCTTCATCTCCAGTCTTTCTGGATGGGAAAGGGAGTAAAAAGGTGGAGGTATCTAGAAAACAAAGGAGAAAGAGTAAACAAAAGATGGCACATGTGGAAGCTACCTCTGGTATTCATGAGACTGGGGTAGAACCCCACCTTGGAAAGGGATTCTTGGATGTTGAGATCTCTCAATTTTCTAAACATAAGGTCAGGATCCAAAGCTTCATCTAACACTTTTTTATCAAGAGCCAAGTACAATATTCAACCGTTGTTAATTTTTTTAACCAACTGTAGGATTGAATCATAAGTTGTTGAACATTCATGTTTAGTTTGAGCATTATAGACAATAGTTGCAGGGAAGTTTGGTACAAGGTCTGAAATTCATTTGGGAAGCCAATTTAATTCTGCTTCCCACATTTGGGAAGCACATTAAAGCAATTGGGGAAGCATGGTGAAGCGATTATGGAAGTGAGTGGAAGCCTTTAGAAAATCAATTGAGATGTGATCCAAGACATGAAATTATATTTATTTAATTTAAACCATATGCTATTGGTATTGAATAAAATGTTTTATATGAGATATAGTATTGATTTGTAGCAAAAAAGGAAAAAAAGATTTAATATTGATTCTATTATTTTTTTAAATTTTATTCCAATACAATAAAATATATTCAAATCCTAAGGTTGTTATACAAGGTCTTCTATTGTCTGACTCTAAGATGCATCATCTTCAAAAAATCCTATGTAAGGTTAAATCTAAGGTATGGCTTACCATATTATTAAAAAGCATGCATATTGATTTTACTGACATGATCTCATGATCTTTGTTACTTGCATAGTATAGTTTTTTGCTTTGTTTATTACCTGATTGAATGTTTTTTTAACTGAGTGTAATGCTCGTGTGTTTCAAGACCAAAGAGCCACTTTTCAACAACTTAAAGATCGAGCTTTAGCGCTCCTATATAGATGGGTGTCTCATTTACCAACGTTCTCCGGTTGTTGTTTCTCTTCTTGGATTTTTGATTGGGATGCTCTAATTTTGTAGTTTTTGTTTGTTTGGAAGGGCTTGTACTTCTTGTATTTTTCTTCTATTCCATTAATATGTATATCTTCTTGACCAATCCAAAAAAAAAAAAAAAAAATTCAATTATTGTGTACTTATTAGTTGTAGATTTTTTTTGTTATTTACTTTCTACTAGTAATAACTTATTTATCTATTATTTCCATTTCATTTCCTAGTCATTTGATAATATTTTTTTTAATGGTTTGAAGTTCCAAATTGCACTTTATTCGCTTCCCGATCACTTCCTCTTTGTTCCCCAAATGCTTCCTAATCGTTTCTTGCTTTCTCCTTTCCTAAGGATTTTTTAGGCCTCACTTCTTACATCTTCCTTTCACATTGCTTCTTTCTCTGGTAACTATGTTACAGGCAATAATTACTTCAAACTAAATATTGGGGCATGTGGCACACAAGCAGGAGGTTGAGACCTACTGTTCAGTTGGTCCCATCTGGGATATCCCAGTGCTTTAAGTCAACCTGATTGTTTTTACGTACCGTCTTCTTTATCACAAGTGTTTTTTTGTATGGTTGGAAAAATATGATAGATGGGCCGGAAAATGTCCGGACATTATAAGATTGGATGGTTACTATCTTCTACAAAAGTTATCTTTGTAAGATCTAGGTGATGAGATGCCAATATGCCTTTATAATGTTTTTGGCACACTGAAGATGTCTTATTTCCATCCTCTCATCCTGAAATCAGAATTCCTCTAATCTAATTCTAGAACTTCTCGTCACATTCTTATTTTCGCTGCATTTTGATTTTTGATAGGAGGGAAATGCTGCTATTGAAGAAATTGAATGCAGCCAGGTCGAGGAGTCTCTCTTCTGCAGTCTGAAGAAGGAAATTCCTGACTCCCTTAACAAGAAGAAATCCTTACCAATCACATCCAAGAAGAAGAACAAGAGAGGTGGTCTTTCGATGTTCTTGAGTGGTGCCCTTGATGATGCTCCCAAACATGCTGCTCCCCCATCTCCTACACCCAAAAGTGAAGGCCCTGCATGGGGTGGGGCTAAGATTTCAAAAGGACCCGCTTCGCTCCTAGAGATTCAGAATGAGCAGAGCAGAACAAAGGAGAGTCAGCCAAGTAGGAGGGTGAAGGATCAGGCTGATCTAGTTGAGGAGACAAGTGGTGGGAAAATCCGATTGAGTTCGTTTCTGCCAGAGGGGGCAGTATCCAGCCCAATAGCTGTGGTTTCGGTTCGTGCATCACCGATGTCCGATGGAGATAAAAATACACCACCGTGGGCTGCTGCTGGGACATCTCCAATTTTCTCCCAGACATCTTTTAGGAACATTCAAATGCAGCAGGTGTGGGAATTTATAATTTTTTTGCTTTATATTTTTCAATCATCAATTGATTAGTCTGCCTATCGATACTGAAACTCTCCAAACCAATATGGTTTGGAGCTGGACTTTATGCAGTGGGGAGACTGTTTTTACATTTATTTGGAAAAAATTACATGGATTAGTAAATGTAAACAAAGGCTACTGAAGAAAGAAAATACACTTTGATTAAGTCAAGAAATACCTACCCCAAGTATCTGAATAAATAAATAAATAATTAACAATCTTATTGTCTTTTGATTATATATAACTTTTATGTTTTCTTAATTTTCAAAATCATGCTGTGAAGTTGTGTGTGTACTTCGAACTCACTGTGTCCAAACTTTAACCTGACTACGTGGATCACAAGATGTCATTATTAGGAGTGTTAATTTCCTGTCCATGTCCTTGATATTTTAACGTTCATTTCACTTGCCGCACCTACTAACATTAATCTCCTTTGTTTTCTTTTTCTTTTTGTTTTAAAGCAGGAGAAATACCATCACGGTCCTTCTCACAGCCCAAAGACAAGAACTGCTGGATTCTCTGTCTCATCTAGCCAGGGCTCTCCATCAGATTCTTCTGGTTCCAACCGCTGGTTCAAGCCAGAGGTCGACACACCTTCATCTCTCCGTTCAATCCAGATTGAGGAGAGGGCGATGAAGGACCTCAAGCGTTTCTACAGCAGCGTTAAGCTGGTGAGAAACCAGACCTAGGTCATATGATCATTCTCCAGCAGGTAGATTGAGGGTCTCTTTTTTTTTTTAAACAAAAAAATAAGAATTTTTTTTCTTCTCTCGAGTTACTTCTTTTAATTTTCTTGTATAGATGATTCACTTGTACATTCTGCTTTGTTAATAAAGTAGGTGCTTCTCTTTTTCTTTTCATGCATGTCTGAACTGGCTTATGCCTGGCCCTGGACTAATAAACAATTCAAATTTCAGCCGACTTTTTATGGGCGGCTTATTGGAGTTGTAAGTCATCCAATTTGGTTCATAACTATGGGGATTGCTCCTAGTTAAGACCTGTTGAGCTAGGTCCCATTCCTTGTATGTGAGCCAGGGGATTTGTGTACATTATGGACTGTTCTTGTGCAAAACTCGGGCTGGATCATTGTCCCCATTGGTGAAAGGAGTCCACTGGAAGAAGTTTCTGCATTGGTAGATGACACGCAGTGATCTTGTGGAGAATCACTAGGATCTATAGGATTTACTTGGATCAAATCAGTTCAACCTTACGTTGTAACACACAAGGTTTTTGTTTGGATGCAGTGGTTTTCAAAAGCCAAATCAGGATAATAAGATTTTGGAAAATTTTATTTTCTAAAGTGCCGAGATTGGTGCATTTTCTGATTGAGGCTCGCCTTGTGCATGTGGTAAAATTGGTATTGTTGCAAATGCCCAGTTCCGGTATTTGGCATGTAGAAAGGTAAAATAACATTAATAATTGTGTAGAAATCTATCATCTCTATGGTATGAGGAATATATGGGATTAACTGAGAAATCCTTCCAGTTAATGTTTCTAACTGCTCCTTCGGCTTTCCTTAGTCTTCTATTAGTTTTGAGTCCATTTTGGGTCTACTATAGTGAGCTGGGTATGGTCCAACATTGTGCTGCTTGGTGTTATTTGCGGTTAAACGCTAATCCATGCAGGGGAGGAAGAGCTGCAGCAGGCGTCTATCAACCTTATTGTCTGTAACCTTAGCCTCTTTTCACCAATACCAATAAATCTGTCAGCTTTGTAATTTTTATGTGCTTTCATATGGCTTTCAGAAGCCATCGCTAACAACAACAGCAAAAGGGTCGTCCGTGCTTAGATTCTCTCATCATGGGATGGCTTGGTTTGGTTTGGTTTTCTTTCTTTTGTTTTTAGCTATTGGCTTCTTTTCCTTGGGTCCTTCTCTTTTTCTCAGTAGAGCCCATTCATTGTTCTTATTCTGTAATCTTGAATGGTGGGGCTGGGACATCTATTTTATAGTGGAGCCCAGAGCTGATCCTCTACCTGCTTCAACCCCGTGATCTGCTATCTTGAGACAGACATTTTGATGGATATGGAGGCGTATCCCTTTGTAATTAATACACCTCATTTGTTCTGATTTTTCAAATGCCCTTTGAGATGCTTTTTCTTACCTCATGATTGGTGGTGCACCTGCCGAGCAAGGATTTTCCAAACGAAGAAGCATCATTTGAGAGTCGGAGTAGTAGAGGCAGCAGACGCAGTATCATCTTCTGCCAGGGGCAGTGGAAGCAGTATCTGCAGGAGAATGAGAGCAGTGCCTACTTGGATTCAGGAGATTGATTTCAATGGGAGAAGAGATTGTTGGGGCCATGATGAGATTTGACGCAATAAAAAGGGATGTTAGCCTAGCCCGGCTTGCCAGTGGGTTACAAAACCCAACCAACATAACAAGTAAAATTAGGATAAAAGCATTGATTTCACTCTTTTAAGTCTAATGCAGCGGTTTAACCATGGGTGTTTGGTTTGATCAGTTCAATTGTGTGTTTTTTCATATCCAGCTGGGCATCGATCTGAACCTTTTGACTGGTTCCTGAATTACACCGTCTCTAAGATCATTCATGCTGTATTTTTTTTTATGAATGATCATTCACGGTGTTCTTGCCAATTCAAAACATGAAAAAATGGAGGATCAATTTTAATTCTATGCCAAGTAGACCTGTTAGACTACGGTCCTTGATCTCTGGCCGTTTGAAAAACAATCCAATTTTTTGGGATGGTACATGTTAATTTCTTGAGTCCTACAGATTGGTAATGATCGATAGACATGTCATTCAAACTGTTTGATCTGTTGATCTTTTCATTGGCTCGTTAACCCTCATTTTCAAACACCCAAGAACATTAAACAGATTAGAAAGCCTAGGATTATCTTATTAAAGTCAACTATTCTAGAAGATCTCCTATGTGGGTCTATGCACCCTGCGAGTTATATTCAATTAGATTTAGTTTAGTGTAGGGAGATCTATGAAGAGGGTACATGTCACTGCCATCCCTTTTAATTGTGTCGGCTCTGATGCAGAGAAATAATTTAAGTTGGAAAACCAGGACTTGGGCCTTTTTGAATGTTGACGTTACTTTACAAGGTGGTGGGGTTGCGTATGCTTATCAGGTCACAGCAGCCAACAGCAATGAGTTAGGGGAGGGGGTCTCACATAGGAATCCAATCATATATGTTCCCAACAGAAGCGAAAGTGGGTGGGGTCACACAGTTAGAGAGAGAGAGAGAGAGAGAGAGAGAGAGTTATATGTGAATCATGGTATTTGAGTTATATGTGAATCATGGTATTTCAATCTTTTTTCTTTTGATCCTTTTCTTCCTTTTTCTTTTTCCTTTTTTTTTTTTTAATCAAAATTTTCATTAAAACCCAGGATCTGTATGCGTAAGTGAGAAAAGAACCCAACCAACAATGATGTGTTGAGAGTACGGCTGCAAGTTATCCAAAAAATTACCGTGTTCCAGTCTGCATTGTATCTGAAATAAGCTTATCCAGTCCATTTATAAAAATATCCGTTATAAACAGATAGGAAACGGATATATATTGTTCCGTTCTAGTTAATATCCATTTCGTGAAAATATAACAATATATAGAATATAGAGAATAGATTGTTGAATTTAAAACTAATCCAACAATCATAAATTTGATCACACTGATTGCTGGGATTCAATTAAGTTCAGTTAGGTCTTTTTTCTTATGAATTTACATTATAGAAGAATCTTTTTCTCTAAATGCCCCAAGTCACATAGAGTTTCTGTAGTGAAAAAATGGCATGCAGCTTCACTCTTCAGAATCTTTCGGTTTGGTGGCACGTGATCTTATTAATAAGATTAGGTGAAAAATTATTTCGATGCATGAAGGCTTCTGATATCCACTAAGACAGAACCAAGTAAACCTTCAACTGAACATATAGTTCTTCGTCTTGAACCATGTAAACCTTCCAAGGAAA
The DNA here is from genome assembly GCA_025762735.1 of Platanus orientalis. NCBI lineage: Eukaryota > Viridiplantae > Streptophyta > Magnoliopsida > Proteales > Platanaceae > Platanus > Platanus orientalis. Next base: position 499 of record JAOXJP010247238.1, on the reverse strand, counting down.
CAACCATTGTTTGTCTTGAACCAAGTTAACCTTCAATAGAAGCAACCGTTATAAAAGAAAGAGTAACCGATATGGGCCTTGGGCGATAAGCTTATCTTCTCTCTTGTAAATTCGTTGTCTGTTTTTGCAAATATCTCATTTTTCTTAGTTCTATATATATATGAGAGACATTGATCTCTTTTAGTACAGTTTTCATTCAATGGCTTAGTGAGTCCAACTTAAAGGGCTTAATAGCTAACCTGTAACTGTTGTTGGTATCCAACAGTCTGCAGGTTCATCGAACCTTGCCATACTTGTGGACTTATCTACTCGTGGGTTTGTCTTTACTCCTGAGAATCCACTTATTCTTCTCTTGGGTTGAAACCATTTGTACAACTAGGGATGCAAGTTATCCGAAAAAATGACTCTGTTCCGATCCACATCCGATCCAAAATAAGCTTATCCGATCTGTTTATAAAAATATCCGTTATAAACAGATAAGATACGGATATATATATAT
>JAOXJP010247227.1:0-22444 GCA_025762735.1 Platanus orientalis | reverse complement strand
TTGTCAGTGCTAATGTACCCTCCCCCTAACAGGGTGTAGAGAGGAGCATAAGATAAGAGGAATGGATACAATCCTCTCTCAACCAAAAGGGTAATAACTGTCAAACTTCCTCTGACCTTTTGCAAATAGACCTTTGAATCTCCTTAACTCCTTTGAATCTGACGTTGTTGAGTATGATTCATGCCAAGTTATTCATGATTCGTTGGAGGCCGGATTGGTGCAATAGCAAATGAAGGGTTTCGTCGGAGATGTTATTGCAATCTCTTCCACTCTCAACATTGACATCTCTTCTTGATTTAAATTAAGGTTTGTTGAGCTTGAGGTGAGGCATATCTCACATAGCTTTTACAAGAAGCCATTTATGATTTCAGTTAGGGTTTTGTTGAGCTTAGGGCTTTCAACGAAGTGGATATATTTATATCCATATTCAATTTGTTTAACATATATATACACACATGTATTCAATTCAATATTCGATGGATTTTAAAAAACATGATTCGTACTTGATTTGATTTAATTGGTCAAATATCCAATGCGAATCCGGATATCATTTACACCTTCATGTAAAAAAAGATTCAAAAAAACTTCAATTAAAGAGAAAACAATAGAAATGAGAAAAACTCAGAGCTAGTTGAAACTTTATGCAATGATTTTTAGGGTTTCCCACCCAATCCACCATTTTACTGATCAGATGCTCAGACAACAATAGGAGAATGATCTCACATGGATAAACCCTAATTGGAAGATTGATAAAACATATATGAATCATGGGGAAAAAAAAAAACTTATTGTGAGTTTGTTGAGGTAATCCTCGACCCTTTCGCTTGTCATCATCGTCGTCATGGCCATGGGTGCTGTCTTCCTCTTACTTTTTATTCTCTCATCTTTTTTGGTTGCTCTATCAAATCGAACAGCAGGGCTTTGTTTTTATTTGTCATTTTACTATAATACCCTCCTTTTACTCTACTATATTTACCAAGTATTCCTACAATCCTAGACAGAACATCCTTTCCCAAAATGGTAATGTGTATTTTAAAAAAGGTAATAACAATTATTATTATATAACTTTATAGACCCTCGGACATATATTTTTCAGAGCAGATTAATGCATATCCGTATTAACGGATCAAATACAAATCAGATACCAGATAAAAATCGGATAGTTGACAGCTTAGAATAAACTACTTTTAGAGGTACAGGACTTCTCTGTAAATGACTTTGGATGAATCATTTTGAGAGCAAAATGATTTTTGGTTTGCACATGCAACAAGTTATCTTATTATATGACACAACTTCCCACGTGTATATACCAGTGATTTCATGTGATGCACTGAGATGACTTCATATGCAAGTCAAATTTAAATTCCTACAAAAGTCATTCCTTCACTATTTTCTTTCAGGAAGTCGGAAACAACTACTGTTGACTTCCAAAGAAAATAAAAATCACAAGTGCAAATCAAACGCATTTTTGGTTAATTTTAAGTTTTTGAGTTGCACAGACCAAGAAGTTGGTAGAAGTTGACTTAAAAAATTCTAGTAAGAGTAAAAAGTTTATCCAAACATTTAACCTGTTCCTTTCCAATAGAGGAATCTGCCGTAACCAAATAAGCGAAAATCACCACCGAAAAAAAATGTTTTTCACTTCTTTGGGGGTATATGTGTGCGCCTCTAATGGTCACAAAATTTCTTGTGCAAAGAAGAGGATCCTGAATGTACGTCAAATAAATCAATAACATTATATTCATGTTATAATCGGTCTGAGTTGAGTCTATTCGTCTAATTTCAAGCTAACTCGACCGTGTATTAAATCATTGAATGATCACTACCGGAAAGTAGATATAAATTTATCTGAGAAACATATAATAGATAGGGCATTAGCTTACATTTCACATTCTCAATGAATTCAAGTGAGAAGTTTGTCTCCACATTCATATTGTAAGATACCACATCCACCTAACGAGAGGAAGAAGGCTGGGTTTTATTTGTAGGCTGGTACCTTTAAAGGCAATGACACGTTATATGGAGAGACCAAAGGGTCAGTTTGTTTGGGAGAAACCAAGGTGTCAGCCTGAGGAACAAAACCATTGTGGGAGAGACCATAGGGTCAGCCTAGAATCGGACAATATCATGGCCGAAGGGGTCAAAGTCCTTCCAGGTGATATCAAAGCCAGGTTCCACTTTGCGGTGTGCAAACGAGGACATGTGGACCACTAAGGGGGGTGGATTATAAGACCACACGTCGTCTGGTGAGAGGAAGGAGATTGAGCTTATTTGTAGATTCATACATCCAAAGGCGACGGCGTGTTTTCGTAAAAGACTAAAGGGTCAGTCCGTTCGGAAGAGACCAAGGTATCAATCAGTCCAAGGAGCAAAACTGGGATGGGTTAAATCATGGGGTCAGCCTAGAACTGGATAGCATCATTGTAGGAGGGGTCAGGTTCTTACATGTCCATGGCAATCGTCTTATGTATGCATTATAAAGAAGGGAAGTGCAAAGAGAACATATCAAGCTTGACAACAAAGCTGTGTGTATTGGGATTGAGAAGAATCGTTTTAGAAGGAATAACTGTGTGCGTTGTTGAGGTTCTATTCAACCACCATTAGAAAATCCATGGAAGCTCAGAAATATTATCCCTAATTGTCAAGAGTTATTCTCCTTTTTTTATGATAAGCTAAATGATTCATTAAGAGAAACTACCCCCTGTGTAGAGGGAGCCATCAGAACCGGAAAAGATTGGGTACGGAAATATGCTTAATTTTCCTGATGTATTAGAATGGCATCAGGGGGTGAAAAGTGATACACACCCCCAAAAAGTAAAAGTCACTTTTCAACACTGATGGGTCAGCCCCCTGATGTCATCCTAATACATCAGGAAAAGTAGATTTCCGTACCTAATCCCAGGCTATTAAGTGGCTATCTCACAAACTGAAAGTTTACTATGTTAAAATAAGAGTGAAACATTTTACAATCCAAAATAAAAATGATGAACTTCACTCGGGCAATCCTCCAAGTCCGCCTTCAAAAGAGAAATAACTTGAGAAGAGTCTCCTTCGAGAATGATTGACCTAAAACCCATATCCCAGGCTGTAGCAAGACCCAACAGGGCGGCATGGCATTCAAAAGCCAAGGCGGAGAACAACAGACCTGAAGACGCTTTCCAAAGTGAGATTTCCTTCACTATTGTGAATGATAACTCCAAAACCTGTTCTTTGGGAAGCATTTGAAGTAGCTCCATCAAAATTGATCTTAACCAAGTCACCATTAGGACGGCACCACCGGTCCAAACTTTGAAATACAGTCCCTCCTTTCGAAGACTCCTTCGACCCTAAGCCTTTCATTTACGCCCCTATAAACAGTATTAACAATATCATCAATACGAGAATGCTCAAAAATAAATCCATTTCTAGCTTTCCAAATATGCCAACTAATCAAAGTGATAATAACTAGAATATCATGATATAACTCATTCTTAGGGATATTTAGGAGGTCAATCCATTTTTTTTTATCTACTCACCCAGAGAGATGGAAAGCCTGAGAGAAATAGAGACACTAGACTATGGAAGGTAGTTTCAACCTGGGACTGATAGCTACGGCATAATGGATCAAAATTGGTATTAAGCTTTATGAGGTTGGCCTTAACAGGAATAGCCTCATTGCAAGCTCTCCGTAAAAAGTGAGTAACTTTTGGAGTTAGGTTTATATTCCAAATCACAGTCCATGGAAATTGATTCAAAGGGGGACAATATTTGGGAGAGGGGAGCAAATGTTCTACCTCCCAAATTGTCTACTCCCCATGTTCCCATGCACGAAACCATAAAAACGGATTTCACCTTCTGAAAAAAGCATCATTTGCCAGCATTTGTGTCTGGGAACATGGGGAGTAGACAATTTGTGAGAAGAACTTCTGCTCCCTTTTAGATTATTTTCCTATTAATCTTGTATGGAGTATGGGGTTAATGTTAGTTTTCCTTCAACCCAAAAAATAAATAACTAAATAATGGAGCAAATGACATGTCCCGGATTTGGTGTCCAGTCCTGGACAGAACATTTATTTCGATAAAATAAAATTTGACAACAGAGCACAAAAGGGTCATGGGCTTACGTGGATTTATAATCCTCCCATTAGCAAAGAGAGCAAACCCTCTGCAACAAGCTTAAATTACATTAACTGGAAATTGCCATTAAAATAGGACATGTATACAAAAAATTTGTAATTTCAATTTTGGGTGGGAGTTATTATACATGTGTCATGTTGTAAACTTAAAAATGAGGCCGCTTTTAGCCACATGTCATTCTTTGAGGGCAGTTTTCCGTTAATGTTATTGAAACTTGTTGCAGAGGATTTTCTCTCAGCCAAATTAGTTGCAAGTTTGAATTGGTCATGCTCTCTAGCATGACCAAGCATGACCAATAAAAGCTAATATAAAGGACCTTACGCTAATGGTAGAGTTAAATCTATTTTAAATCTAAACTAGCCTAACTCCCAAGCTTAACGACTTGATCGTTAAGGCCTAGTCTGGTTGCCATGAAATGGTTTTCTCATGACAAAATTTTCTCAAAAAATCATTTTTGAGCTGTCTGGTTGCCATGAAAAGTTAGTTTTCTCATGTTTTTGTTATGATTCTTTTCTTTCCTTTTATTGTGGGATTTCCTTTTCTATACAGTTCAAGGCAACCAGACTGGGCGTTAAGAAGGGAAAGAAAAGTTGAATTTTTTTTTGAGTAAAAAAGTTTAGGTTGAGTTGATTACATCTACTATGGGCTTAATTCACCATCATACTTGATTGAGTTGCCACAACTTCCAAATTGTTTATAGTCATTAGACCTGTCCTGTTCGTTATGAAAGAGTCTATTACCAATCGGTGGTTAGTAGTAAGGATTAATTTTCCAAACCATACAATTGCAAAATTTAACCATGACCAAGTTAAAATAAAACTGGTAACCCTTTGTTTAATTGCAAATGTGTTTTGCTGTGGATATCCATACTTTAGTTGTGGGGTATTCAGATTTATATTATCATGTTTAAGCTTTGAAATCCTTAGATTTTTTATAAGCAAACGTCAGTGATTAGTTTTGTTGGTTGGATATGTGAATCCAATAATTCCAATTAATATTTTAATTCCACAATCTTAAAATTCAAGTAATATTAATTTTATAAAATTAAATCCAAGTGACCCAAGACATAGAGGTACATTAGTGCATTTATTGAACATAATCGAGGCCTCTAACAAGATTGTGCAAGGGAGCGTGCCAAGCTACATTCAGGATACAACTAAGCTTGAAATCAATTCATTATCTCTCGAAGAGCTTGCACTACCTGGCAAAGACGTATGATACCTCCCTTTATAATTTGTTGTTCTTATAGAGTCGAGTGTTCAAAAATGTCTATTAAAACTTGTACAAATTTTTGAAAAATTTCGGCAAAGTGTCCCCTTATCAAATTGTTTAATATATGTGGGAACCAAATCAAGAAGACTACGGCAACACCATCAACCAAGTGGTGGTTCATCAATGTAAATACACTTGGATTGAGGTGATTCTTGAACCTGAGGACAAAGAAAGCTCTCCAAGTGAGCTGCAGGTTCAAGGGCTCAAATGGGTTTTGTGTTCTTTAACACACACCCAAAAAGGAAAATAAAAGAGAGAGAGAGAGAGAGAGAGAGAAGACTTCAGTTGCTACCTTTCTCCTTCTTCTTCTAACTATTTTTCTTTGTTCTCAGTCTCTGCTTTTCTGTTAATAGCCCAATTCGGATGCCTTAGTCGCCAGTTAATCTTAAGCCCATTTATTTATGTTTATATAGTGATGATCGGCTCTAATCCCATCTTACCAACCCCTAATATGTGTCCAATTTGCAATGGACATCAATCAGCCCATATATGAGCAACTAGGCCTTTTCCCAGGCAAGACGTAGGCTTGGTTGCATCACAAGCATCAAGCTAGATATTTTGGGTCAATCGCGACTAAGCCCAACCCGCCACTACTAAGTAGGGGTGACTATGTTTAGTCGCGACACACTTTAGTCTCTGCCTAGTTCAGTCGCGGCCCTTGGCATGACATTATTCAGTTGGGGACCACATGTCTCATGTTTAATCGTACACTAGTCCAAGTATGGCCATATCAATCATGACTAACCCAAATTCCATGAAATCACATCTAAACTATCAAAAAGAAATCTTGCGACTACACAACGATGCGCACATGCGAAGTGTAATGTGCACTTCAAACGCCCTTGCCCACACCCGCACTCATACCCATGCCTGAGTTTATGCTCATGCACGTGTATATGCGCATGTGCATGTGTACAAGGTGTTATGCACCTTACTACACTATAGCAACCCAAGAAAGAGTGTTCTCTCAAAATACACAACAGGGGGGAAAGGTGAGATCTTATATATTACAAAATCTTTTCTTAAGTTACCAATTTGAGACTAAACATTGTAAAGAGAAAATTTGAAAACAAATCTAGTGGAAAAACGAAAGGGAAAAGTTGTTTATTGGCTTTTGTTTTCAACAATCCCCCACTTATTTTAAAATTTTAAAAAACAGGTATTTAGTGGGCAATAAGCGAGGTTCTCTGTGCATCAGTACATGATGGATGACCCTGGAACCAACACCTTGTATAATAGATTATTATCCGTCTAAGAATATAGTGGAGTACCCTAAAACTTATATCATTTTTGACAAACCTAGTTTGTTACATGCACAGTTCTCTAGAGAGGGTTTATACTACATGAAGCTTAACACTTTAGAGTTTGTGCTTTATCCTGGGTTTTCTGAGCACTCTAGAGACAACCTAAAGCTCATAACAAGTGACTAGCTTCCACACTCAAAAATGTGAGTTTGTTATTTGACATTAATGATTTGGGTTTTAAGGAACTCTTTTGATAACAATCTAGAGCATATTTCAGCTCCACCAGGGTATGTTTGAAACCAACCAAAACATGTTTAGCTCAACTAGAGTATGCTTCAACTCCTCCTGAGTATGTTTCAACTCAACACGAGTATCATTTAAATTTAACCTAGAGTCTACCATAACTCGTTAAGAGAACCCAGTTTCATCATCTCATCTACAGTTCTTAACTACAGGCTTAAGGACTACTCATCTACAAGATAGCCAACTGTAGGATAGTCATAGGATCAAACTTATTTCATTAAAGAAAATTTTGTGTTTTTCCAACAATACATGACTTATTTTCCCATTGAACCTTTGGGCAACCAGGTTGGTTTCCTATTGAACCTAAACAACAAGGTTAGGTGTCCACTAGTACAACCTATAGGGTTAACAACCTGATTCTCTTCAACATTTTGGAGGTTAACTCCTTCCCAAGGCATTTGGATAGGGATCTATCAAATTATCACTAAACTTCACATATTGTATGACTACTATGCATTGGTTATCAAATCCCTTATGTGATTATGCTTCAACCATATCGTTCTGGACTTTCCATTGTAATTTTTATTGTATGCTTTTAGCAAAGCCGCCTAATTATCACAGTATATGGTTATAAAAGGAACCGACTTGGTCTAGATTGGTACATTTATCAATACATTCTTTAACCACTATGTTTCCTCTCCGGCTGATGAGAGCGCAACAAACTCTGACTTAATTATTCAATGAGTTAAACACATTTGTTGCTTTGACTTCCAGAATATTGCACTTCTTGCTAATGTATGACTAATATGTCATTGGTTATCAAATCTCTCACGTGATTATGCTTCAACCATATCATCTTGGACTTTCCATTGTAGTTCTTATTGTATGCTTTCAGTAGAGCCACTTGATTATCACAGTGTATGGTTATAAGATGAACCAGCTTAGTTTAGATTGATACGCTTATTAATACATTCTTTAACCACTATGTTTCCTCTCTGGCTGATGAAAGCACAACGAACTTTAACTTCATTGTTCAACGACTTAAATACATGTATTACTTTGGTTTCTAGAAGATTGCACCTCTTGCTAATGTGTAAATCCAGGCTATCATAGATTAAGAGTCATCCAAATTTGAATTCCAATTAGCATCGCTATGTCTCTTAACAATAGTAGGATACCTTCCATAATGGATATTGTAGTTCATCATACTTTTTAGGTACCTTAAAAGCATAAATAGAGCACTCTTGTGCTAACTAACTAGATCATTTGTGTATTTACTCAGCATTCCATCTACAAATGCAATGTTTAGCCTAGTGTAGTACATGACGCATATCAAGGAGTCAACTATCTATGAATACTTGTACTAAGGTACACGACATCCTCTATTCTTTGTCAGCTTGACATTGTTTTTAAACATGTAAGGATGTCGGAGTACATTCGTACATGTTGAATCTTTTGAGAACCTTCTCCCACTATCATTTATGACAATCTTGATTCTAAGAATCACTTTGACAACCCTTAAGTCCTTCATATCAAACACCAAAGATAAAAACTTCTTACTATCATTGGCGCAGTCAATATCAGTCCCAAAGATGAGCATATCACTGGCATATAGACTGATAATGACACATGACTCTCTAATGGTCTTGCTATATATGCACATGTTACCATCATTGGATTTAAATGCATTCTTGAGCAGAATTTATCATGTCACTATTTAGGTGCTTGTTTTAATTTGTATAAGTATCTTATCAACTTGCACACTTTCATTTATCGACCTATCATGACAAAACCTTTTGGCTGTTTCATGTAAATTTCTTCTTCCAGTTGGACATTCACAAAGGTAGTCTTTACATCCATTTGATGAATAATTATATTCTTTATTACAGTTATAGCTATCGGTAACCTAATAGCCAATATTCTTATTATAGGGGCATAAGTGTTAAAGTACTTAAAGTCCTTTTCTCTGCACCCCTTAGCTACTAGTTTGGCCTTAAAGTTTTCAATTGTGCCATCTAATCTGAGTTTTCTACTAAAAATCTAGTTACAATCGATGGGTTTACAACACTAAGGTAGATTTACTAACACCTATATTTAGTTGGAAATAATAGAGTAGATTTCGTCATTTATAGCTTTTTTCCAAAAGACACCATCATGGGATAACATTACTTCCTTGTAATACGACGGATCTCCTTCTACCAGACAGATTACATAGTCAGGACCAAAGTCCTTTAGCTGTCTTTCTCTCACACTTTTTTGAGGTTCTACTTGCTTTAAAGCCTTGAGTGTCTGCTTATTATAGGATTTAGGCTCTTTTACCCGCACTATTTCCTGACTTTTTTAGAAGAAATGTGTTCTAAAAGAACTATGCATTTATGGATTCAACCACTGTGTGAGGGGTAGGTGTCTCCAAATTGAGAAATCTGTAATCCTTAATTGTTATCGAGTATCCAATAAAAGTGCAATTTGTTCATTTAGGTCCAAACTTTGAGGTATGCTCATTCGATAGTTTGACCTGAAAAAAAAAAAAAAAAACCTAAACCTTGAAGTAACCTAAATTCGGTTTTCTTCCTTTCCATATTTCATATGGTGTAAAGTTTAGTGTCTTCTGAGGACCACAATTCAATACATGACATGCTATTAACAAGATTTCTCCCTATAAACTTGGACATGCGAAGTGTGATTCTTTTAGTCAATGTGTGATTCTTTCTCTCAGCAATTCCATTTTGTTGCAAAGTGCATGGTGCTAACATTTCTCTTTGAATTCCATGTTCTTTGCAAAACTTGATGAAATCTGAGTCTATGTATTCACCACCTCGATCAGACCTTAGTTTCTTGATCTTCAAGTTAAGGAAGTTTTCAACTTCAGCCTTGTAAGACTTGAACTTCTTAAACACTTCATCTTTCATCGTTATAAAAAATACATATGTATACTTGAACACATTGTCAATAAAGGTTATGAAAGACCATTTACCTCATCTTGAAAGAGTGTCAGTCATCTCACAAATATCATTGTGTATCATATCTAGAACATTGGTTGATTTTTCTACACTTTTAAAGCAGCTACTTGTAATTTTATATTTACTAAATGTGATGCATTTGTCATTAGATAAATCACCTAGATTAGTGATTAGTCATCCGCTTATGTTTCTTATAATTAACATGTCCTAATCTACCATACTATAGATTATTTGATTCAAATATATAAGTAGTAGAACTTAGTATTTCATTGATAGTGTTTGACTGAAACATACCACAAGTGGCAAAAGCTTTGCCTATAAATACACCATTCTTTGACAGTACAACTTTATCGAGTTCAAACACCATCTTGAATCTGTTATTAACTAAGAAAGATCCTAAGACGAGGTTTTTCCTACTGTCTAGGACATGTAGAACTTGTTGTAAAAATATAGACTTCTCAAAAGTGAATTTCAGCTCAACCTCTCCCTTGCCACTAACTTTGGAATTGACGGAGTTGCCCATGTACATGTTCATTCCATTTACAATTTCATAGGAATTGAACCGATTCCTATCATTGCAAACGTGGCGTGTAACGCTAGTGTCCAACCACCATTTAACTTCATCTCCAACCAAATTTAACTCAGTGATCATAGCAATGGTTTTCTTTGGTTTGGTAATTTGTTTTCCCTTGTCATTGCTTATACTGGTAGCCTTCTTACTATGGCAATCACAAGCAATGTGACATGGCTTTCCGCATTTGAAGCATGTGAGTTTGACTTTCTCTTTTTTGAAGGGCTTCTTCCTTTCCTTCAACTTCAGCTTAAACCACTTCTTTTTTAGTGGCTTCTTATTGCTAGACTTACTCTCAACGACACGAGCCTTTAAAGAAGGTTCTTCTTTCTTTCCCTTAAGCCTATAAAATTCTTTAACTTTCAAGTGATGATGCTTCAAGAACTCCATGAACAAGTCTTCTCTCTTACACACCAACTTGAGCTTGTAATCCTGCTAAGAGGATGTCAGCTTAGCGATTACAACATTAACTTGATATTTCAGAGGGAATGGAATGTTGATAGTAGAGATCAAATTGGTCACCTTTTACAGCTCTTTGGTATGCTCAAGAATGAGTCTATTATTAACCATCTTATAGTCCAAGTAGTTTTGGACTTGATACTTCTGGTTTCTAGACTCCTCACTAAGATAGATTGCTCTTAAGGTTTCCCAAAGCTCCCTACTAATATCCAATTTGTTAGAGAATTGTTCGAACAACTCACCGGTCAATGATTCCAAGAGGTGGTAACTGCATATTTCATCATTAAATCCCACTTCTTTTTAGCTTTGGGTACCAATCTTATGCCCTACTTTAATGGCTCCAGTAGGGGTAGGATATATGGGAGGTTCATCAAATCATACATACTTCACTTCAAGATGTTTAAGCCAATACAAGATTTCATGTTCCCATCTCTTAAAGTTATTTCCATTGAACTTATTAGCATTGAAACCGGGACCAAAAGGGTTCACATTCACGCTTGCACTTGCAGTGAAAGTAGACATATCTTCAAATTGTTGGATCTATGAATCCAAAAATTCCGAATGACTCGTTAATTCCATAATCTTTAAATTCACATAATTTTAATTTAATATAATTAAATCGGAGTGACCCCGAGACATAGAGGTGCCGTTAGTGTGTTTCTTGAAGATAGTTGAGGCCTCCCATGAGATCATGCAAGGAAGCATGACAAGCTACCTTTGGGATACAACTAAGCTCAGAATCTACTTGTTATCTCTCAAAGGGCTTGCATTGTCCAACAAAATACATATGATACTTCTCTATATAACTTATTTTCAATGTTCAAAAATGTTTATGAAAACTTGTCTAAATTTTCAAAAAAAAAAAAAAAAAAATGGCAGAATGTCCCCTTATCAAGTTGTTTAATATATATGTGAGAATCGAGTCAAGAAGATCATGGCAACACCATCAACCGAGTAGAGGTTTATCAATGTGAACACACTTGGATTGAGGTGGTTCTTGAACTCGAGAACAAAACAAACTCTCTAAGTGAGATGTTGGTCCAAGGGCTCAAATGGGTTTTGTGTTCTTCCACACACTCCCAAAAAGGAAAAGAAAAGAGAGAGAGAGAGAGAGAGAGAGAGAGAGAGAGAGAGAGAAAGAGAGAGAGAGAGAGATAAGACTTCAATCGTTGTCTCTCTTCTTCTTCATTTTTTTTTTTCTGTTCTCAATCTCTACTATTCTGTTAATAGTCCAATTCAGATGGTTTAGTCATCAGCGAGTCTTAAGCCCATTTGTTTATGTTTATATAGTGATGATGGGCTCCAATCCCATCTCACCAACCCCCATTACGTGTCAATTCACAATGGACATCAATAAACCTAGATATAGGCAATTGGGCATTTTCCAGGCGAGATGTGGGCTTATTTGCATTGCAAGCATCATGCTGGATATTTGGGACCAGTTGCAAGTAAGCCCAACCCACCACGACTGAGCTCAATTGTGATCCCTGATGTGACTCCTCAATGATACGCATGTGCAAAGTGAAAAGTGCACCTCAAGTGCCCAAACCCGTGATACGCAAGGTATTGTACACTGTAGCAATCCAAGAGAGAAAATGTTCTCTCAAAATATACAAGAGGGGGCAAAGGTAAGATCTTATATATATTATAGAATCTTTTCTTGAGTTACCGATGTGGGACTAAACATTGTAAAAATAACATTTGAAGACAAATCTAGTTGAAAAAACCGAAGGGGAAAGTTGTTTATTGGCTTTCGTTTTCAAGTTTAGTAGTAGGTGAAGAGGAGTTTCCAACCGAATTCTATAGTACAAACTCACGAGGGCAAGCGCGCATTCTGGGGATGAATTAATTAGTATGTTATGCTCAGAGGATCCTCTCCTGTGAGCAGATTTATCTGCATGCACAGGAGATGGGACACATACCCCAAGAAGTGAATTTTCCCATTTTCTTGGGTATGTGTCTTTCTCCTGCACTGGCAGATAAGTCTGCCCACAGGAGAAGAGTTTTTCTCTATGTTATGGGGTTTTCATTTTACAAAGACAGAGAGTGCCACAATTGAAATCATTAACTTATAATTATTGGTTTTTCTTGTACAAGTCATTTCCATTACGGTGAATAATCATCATTATTTTTATGGTTCAAACTAGTCTCAACCGAACCCGAACAATGTGTCAACATCTAATTATTATGTGAAAAATGTGATTCTTGAAAGAGATTGGACACCAACCCAAGTAGAGATTGGTCACTAACCCAAGTACCTTATGGTCTTAATAACTTTTAATACAGTGGGCCCTTTTATAATTAACATTAAATAAGAAACTTTTTTTATATCTACATAATATTTTGACGAACAAACTTAGTTCCACAATTTGTAACTAACATTCTTTATTATATATAATACAATCAAATTTGTAAAGGAAAATATGAGGTGTAATCACAAGAACTTACTTGAAATATTTGATATTTCTGTATTAATATTACTCTTCAATAAACAACAAACTCTCTTTCCACCGTGGTTATTAGTTATTGGAAGGCTTCTGTAGAATTTTTTTTCTTGTTCTGAAAAGTAGTAAATTATTTCAGCTGACTAATCACCTCATAATTTATGATAGCTTAAGCTAGTGAAATCACAGATGTTTGATTATTTTTATGGGCTACTTTGGCTGCCACCTGTAATGAAATCATTTCATGATAAATTCCCTTGGCTTTTGAAGCCATATAGACTATAGTGATGGTTCAAATGAACTCAGGTAGATAAATATTAATTTCTTTACTAAAATTAGGAATGAAATCATCTTTTTTGTTTTTTTATCTTATAAAATGAAATGATAAACGTTATTATTCATATTTTGGTGATGAAAGGAAACCAATCATTTTTTATTAGGGTTCATATGCAAATGGCTGGGATTTGGTGTGCCCCCTAAAATGCTCCTAACGTGCCCCCTGCATGCAAGGGGGGGAGGAGGGACACATCACCTCAAAAAGTGATTTACACTTTTTGGGAGAGTGTAAATCACTTCTTAATGTGATGTGCCCCCCTTGCATGCATGGATACATTAGGGGGGCACACCAAATCCTTGGAGGTGGCCAACCAAAATGATATGGTTTAATTCCTTGGGACAACCAAACGCAAGGATGATCTATAATTCCATTTCAACAAACTAAATACTTTTTAAACCAATATTTTGTTGATTAGAATATTGTAGTTTCAATGGCTGTTATGTTATACTAATACGTGGGTATAGTAAAAAGCTCGATTTAGCCATAATGGCTGCATAATTGTTACCAAAGCTGCGACCGGAAGTCACATGGAATTAAATCATTTCATTTTGGTTTTCCGTAGCATTTTGGGCGCATAAAGTAATGACTCATCATCACGGCTATCTTATATAATTTAGAGGTTAATTTTATGTTTCCGCAAAGTAAACGCATTTTATTTGTTATTCACATTTCAATCAATAAGTCCATTTTTTATGATCTTATGTACTCAAATGCTATGAAAACCAAAAAAGAAATGGTTGCATTTCCGTGGTTTCTTAAGGCAGCGTAAATGTAGTGTGGTGGCATTGTCCCCCGGATTGCGTTAGTCTTGTTTAGCATTGGAAGTCCCTTAGCTTCGCTGTCCTTTCTTTTCTTTGATGAATCCGTCCCTACCCTCTCCCCCATCCCTCCAAAATAATAATAATAATAATAATAATAGAAGAAGTGTTGAATATAATTCTCAAATTATTTCTTTTTGGCCCACTTTAGGGTGGGGTAGTTGAGTCCCAAGCTGCCAAACCGTGTCAAATGTAGTCAATGAGCTGACCTTACTTGGCTCATGATGAAGAGAACTTTGAAAGCTCACAAAGCTGAACCAGAGCCTCCAATTGAGCTCATTTAGCTAATTGAGCCTGAGCCAAGTTGCACTAGGCTCAACTCGTTAAAAACTCGACTCATTAAGGGTCTTAAATATGTATCTATATTGTGTATTAATATAACTTATTATGATATATAATACATTAAACATATATTTATGAATTTCGTTGGGGGCTTTGACTGTGGGCTATTGGGCTTGTTTCAACCAGTAATATCTTTTCTATTTAGGAGCAGATTTGGCTTCAATATGTTGGAGTTTGGTGAGTCGAGCCTGAGCCAAGCTGAACAGTCCTTGTGTAATGAACCTGAGTTGAGCTAGCAAAGCTTGGCTCATTGACACCCCTGGTCGGAAGTTTGGCAATTCCAGAGGCCTATTGTTACAGTATAGGCTTTGAGGCCAAAATTTGCATCGCTAATTATAAGGATTTGCCAGGGTACCCAAAAAGAAAACATTTTCAGCATGGTACCCAAAAAGTACTTTATTCTTCTCGGTTGCACCTTATGCTCTTCCAGGCTAAACCTATAACATCACAAGATGCAAACTAGAACAGTAGAGGATTTTTAGCTACCATACCTAAAGTATCATGGAATTTTTCCCTGGTCGTAACAGCCCCATCTAAATCGTAGTCTTCACCATGCCTGAAGGAAGCCTATGCCTATTTCTCATGGGCTTGTGAAGGACAACAGCGCCTTTGACTTCTTTGATTGGTCAGGAAAGCCTGTCGGACCAACTGCTTATTCCTTCAAGTGAACATAAGTAGATTTCATGCCTTTGTGGGATATTTTCAAGTTTGGGTAAGATACCATGAAAAAATAAATAACGAAATGCTTATCAACTAAATCTATGGTCTTATTAACAAGCTCTTACAGAGAACCTATTCAACCACACCAAAAGCTCTCACAGAAACCCGAGAGACATTCATGAGCCCAATTTTGTACTAGTAGTAATTCGAGTACTTCCCATCTTATGTTAAATCCAAAAGGGTACCATTTCCAATGTCAAACCAATCTTTTAACAGATCTTAATAATGTGCTGCCCATATCAATGTGAAAA
The DNA here is from genome assembly GCA_025762735.1 of Platanus orientalis. Lineage (NCBI taxonomy): Eukaryota > Viridiplantae > Streptophyta > Magnoliopsida > Proteales > Platanaceae > Platanus > Platanus orientalis. The sequence continues at coordinate 6,667 of JAOXJP010247227.1, read as the reverse complement.
CCATTTCAAAATTTGTTCTAGCTTTTATCTTGTCGAAGAATAGCAAGGATTGAGATGAGTTTGTAGAGTACTCAAGGGTTATGCCAATTCAGTTTCTCATGTGTCCAGGTGCCAGCTGCAAAAATAACCATGACATATCATATTGCATTATTGGTGTTGTAGCCATGACTGCTAGACCTCAAATTACCCAGACAAACATGACCAATTAATGCCAATGGAAGAACAGCTTTTAAAACAACACACTAAAAAAATAAGAGTAAAGAACACTACTTTACAGTTTTGCTATTTCCAGTTTCATTTGTTCGTTTCTCTTTTAAAACAAAGGTAAAGAACTCCTCTAACAATTTTTGTAAGCTTTGTGCGCATAAAGCCTGAATTGATTACTATTTCAACTTCCTATGGAAGGCCTTTCCTTCTTGTGTTGTGTAGCATGGATCCCTTTTGCTGCTGCTACAGAAGAATCGCCCCGCCTTACGATGCTCTCAAGCACTTCAACCTTCTCTGACAACACTCTGATATTTGAGTTTGCTGACTGGACCAACTTATCTGCTGTCTCCAGGGCAGTGCATAACTAAGATGATAATATGAAAGGCAGATGAATAATCAGAACAGCTGAAATGAGATCTGAATTCCTTCAAATTACAGAAAAATATAGGTACTCTTTAGTTCAGATCATCCATCACCTTTAGTGTTAGAGCTGTCCATGAGTGGTCAGTCCCAGACAATGCCTCGTTCAACTGGTTGTAGTTTTCCTGATGAAGCATGGATGAATATCATAGTGATGAATGACAATCTTGATTTAATACAGGCATAATAACCCCATTGCTAACGACATTTTGTAGTACATAGAGAACAAATTCTGGACCATTTATTCATATTTGTAAGAAGCAAATTTCAGTTTAACATCTACATGAAAACTTATAAAAAACATCCCCAATGTAAAAGTTGAGACTCTTTTCTGTGTGGTGAGTAGGACAAAAATGTTACTACAAAATAGAATAAAAAAATAAAAACTATGATGGAAGCTTGTGCAAGTCAAAGTTCCTACACAAAGCATATAACACAAAATGAAAGTAAATGTCTTTTGCTAATTTGAGTTTTAAATCATATTGAACTTACATTGAAATCGTATAATTGCCTTGATTGTCACTTCTGATTAATAAAATAAGTTCAAATAAGTAATACGCTGAGCTCCTCCTATGTTTAAATAAATGTCCTCCAAAAGATTGCCACATTCTGAATTGAAAGTTGGTTATCCAGTGAGTCAAACAGTTGCAACATTCTGTTAACAATTAACTCAATTGCTCTAGTCCCATTTCACTGCTTCTATCATACAAAGCTTTAATTTTTGGACATCTTTCAATATGGGAAAATCAGTTACATTAAGGTAAAAACATGTGACATGCTCCAGAGGTGATGATAGGACTAATCCTTCTCCCTGTTTTTTGCTTAATGTAACTATCAGACAGGAAATTGGTTATTCATCTATTTAATTAATGGCAATTTGCAAGGAGGATCTGACTCCTTCCCTAACCTCTTTGGTATAACCTGGATTTCTCTTTGGATAAGAGGCGAATTTTTGTGGAAGTTTCTGTTGTTGAACAATTTTTGGTACATATGGGAGGAGCAAAACAACAGGTCTTTCCAGGACAGAAGGAGATCTATTTTGGAGATCACAGACTTGATCACCATCAAAACAATACAATGGAAAGCTACAGTGGATACGTTTTTAGAGCATTACATTTAATTCTATTATTCGATATTTGTCAGGGATGATACATTCTTATTCTCCCTCATCACTAATTGTTAGGCCATGTCCCCCCCCCCCCTTCCCCTCAATGGGAACTCCATAACATCTAAAATAAGAGGTGCATTTAGAGACAGTTCTGGATGAATGTTCCACGCTTCTTAGGATCAATAAATAGGCGTATGATTCTATCACAATTGAAATCAAGACTCGTCTGTTTGGTCTCAGATCAATTCCCTTTCTAGGGATCCAGAGCTTGATGATTGCGGGCGATCTGGCAGTTGTCAGTAGCTGATTTACATCACACATGTGAGGGCCCATGGTGGCTAGCACATTTACTTAGGGAGGCTAGGGGCCTAGCATCCTCAATGAACATCTTGTTCCATTGGATCCCGTGCTCGACCAAATCCTTGGCATATGAGTTAGCCAAGTAAGAGTAAAAGGTTGAGAGGGATTTGATGTATATCCGTTATCAATCAATCATGTTTCTCTTGCTCACCAGAAAAACTGGTGGTTACTAAAATCTCACTTAAATTGAGTGCTATTCTCCCTAACAACATCTCTGAAGAGCGAGTGCTTTGTGAATATTTGTATATATGTGTGTGTGTGTGTGGACTTTGTTTTGGTGCAATGGTAGTGGCTTGGCCTGCCAGCATGAGAACGCGGGTTTGAGTCTAGTGAGCAGCCACTTGTGCAAAATGCCAAAGGTTAGGTCTGTTTCCCGTCCACCCCTCCCAGCACCCCATAATTATGGGACCAGCACTGGGTAATGACCTTTTTTTTTTTTATCTAAGTGGATATCACTCTTGCTTTGGGATGCAAGATGTTAATTAGAAAAGTTATAGGGATATTTTTATCCTTACGATGGATAGGATGAAGGCAAGCATAGATTGAGATGGAATGAATAAAGTCGTTTTCAAGTGTACATCTTTGAGCATTTGAACTGATATGATAACAAGATGTCTTTAGAGTTTCCAGTTTCTATATTTATTGGTTAAAAAGAACTTGCACAAGTATTTTTAAGTTTTGAAGAGGTTAAGTCAAGAAGACCCCCTTAACCATGTTTACTCCATAGAGCTGTGGAAGGATAAAGAAAGTGATGTAGCACAAGTCAAAGAGCAACTCTTAGTTCACTTCGGCCCAATAATCAGGGTTTAAACCATAATCATGATGCTCTCAAGCATTCAATCAACACTCATGAAGCATAGACACTTTCCCACAGTACCACAAAGTATAAACAACCCTCTTCAACTTATAGAACCCCTCCCTAACCAATCCTGTGATCAGCACCCCAAAGTAAAGCCAAAACCTTCAAAATATCTCTCTTAGGAATTTATTCCAACACTTGAACAGCAAGTAATTCCCCCAGCAGAAAACTTATATATAAATAATCAACATTTTTCTCTTAAATTAAAACACATAAGAACACACATAGATATCCTAAGTCAAGTGTATACCCCCATGTATATCCGAATGCCAAGGAGTAGGTGTTCTTTGAAATTTAAAAAAAAAAAACAAGAACCCCACCCTGGCCGATTGGTGTAAGTACCTGGGTTTTTTATGTTCTTCAACTCAAAACTCCTCGGGGTGATTTTCATGTGTAACCGCAGGTCATAGGGGCATTAAGTCCCTCATAAAACTTCAAAATTCAAGCTAAATAGCTTGCAGACAAATTTCTGGGCAGTGGGGTTATTAGCTCTTGAATGGGTTTTATGAACTTTTCTGGGTTTATGTCTTGACCGAATGGAATGAGTGAGGTTTGGGCATAATTAATGATAGGGATAAGTAAAGGGGATAGGTAAAGGATGAACGGTTGATGTAGGAAAAGGTATGTAGTAGATGGAATGGTTTAAAGATGTGTTTAGAGTGCTATAGAGGTGGGTTCTTCAAGTCTATGGACTGTGAACAGCAAGATCTTCAAGAAAACCAGTAAATGAAAGTATGAGAAAGAAGATGGAGAAAATGATAAATATGGTGGGAAGATACCTTGAAGGAGAATCACCAAACCTTCAATCTTGGAAATCACCAATCATGTAGGCAACCAAGGAGAACACAGCCAGCCGGAAAAGAACCTGAGATTTCAAATATAAATATTTTTAATTTTTTTATTTCAAAGTGGGTGTCGACCATAGGTCCCCCTCTTCTCTTTTATAGTTAAAATTAGGGTGTAAAACCCTTGTTTACAAGAAATAGAAAGCCAAAAAAAATTTAAAAACACATCTAAAAAAACGTCCCCCTTTCCCTCTTAGTCGACCATGCCTTAATAGGCTTTATTCTAGACTTCTCTATTATGTTCTAAATATATATTAAAAAAATACCACCCATGTCCTATTCTAATAACTAATGAAAAAAACAGAAAATAACCTAATAAAATCTCTACTAGACCATTTTAAATCAAAACCAAACACTTCTAAGATGTTCTCAAGTTCTTCCTTACTCCTCTTCACGCATGGACCCCACCAAGGCCAAGTGTGGGTCCCACGTTGCTTCCATGTCCTCATCAAAAAGGAAAGGCATAAGCAATACATTCTGATGTAGCATGCATGGAGGTTAGTGGGTGTGTGCACGAGGGAGATAAGAATAAAAATTATTAGATTAATGAAGAAACATAAACAAAATTCCTACTTGCACATTCCCACACTAAATCAAGTGATTCCTCAGTTAAATTCAATAGGCATATCCAGAGTTAAGGCATACAAAGAAGTAAACAAAATAGACCCAAATAATATGACAGAATAGTAACTAATTTAGAAATTATCAAAGTGTTAGGGTGCTGTCCAGAAATTCAGGATGTTAAAAAATGTCTAAAACTAATTAAAAACATGGGGAAAAACATGGGAAGGCAATATGGGTATATGAGAACTATTAGAGACTTATTAAACAATTACTAAGGTAGGCTTATAAATGATAAAACTATCAAATTTCTCAGGTAAAGCTTATGGGTAACAGTGTTTATCAGCCATCAACCAAAACCACATAGTCACCATTAACGTCTACTGACAGGATTCGAAAGAGGCCAAGATAGTGTCAAGAAATACCATGTAGATGCCGTCTAGGTCTTGTGTGAATCTTCTAGGTGCAAATTAAAGGAGAGTCTAGGAGAAAACTGATCAATAAGGCACTTTGAAGAGGTCAAAAAAAATCACAGCACCTGTAGAAGTCTTGCCGCCAGTCCCTGAGTGTCTTGGATAATTTGAACCGAATCCCAAAAGTTTTGGGGATGAATCCTGCACCTGTAGTGTCATCCTAGGGTTGGAATAACCCTGTCAAAAGTGCCCAGCCAAACTCCTAAGGATTAGGGAATAGAACCCAATCTCCCACGATCATCAAACACCTATATTTTAACGCCAGGAAGAGATAAAGTTGAGTGGGGCCCTCCCAAAATTTGAATTCAGCACAGAGAAATGTATGAGATAGAATCGTCCATGTATGTAGGACACACTGGAGGTGCCAAATCAGATTACAATTTGCTTAATTGCAATCGGGAGACAATCTCCTAAAATCTCTCCTTCAACTCTGTTTCACGCCTGCTATGACTTGAGCCAGGTGGAAGGCTTGGTTCCCAACAACTTAGGATGAAATTCCTACTCCTTTAGGATCATATTGGGGTTGCCTTAACCCTGCCAAGACCTCTCGAGCATATCCCTAATGGTTAGGTGATGGGATCACTTCTTCCAAATCAACTCACCTACCCCTGTTTGACGCCTGATGATGAAAACCTCAATAAATCTCCTTCAAGGATTTAATTTAACAGATGGGTCCCACTATTAATAGGATCGATTAGTTGTCTAGGAAGGGAGGGAAACCTTCGAATCAGATCAAACCCTTGGTAATTGAAGCTGGTAATCGACTTCCCAAATCTATCTGTACTAGAATTGACGTCTTGGAGTAATGCAATCTCTGTAGATATTGATAAAATAGCAAATCTGAAGCTTCCTTTTGCTTATACTAGATTCGTCCAGGCCTTAGGTTCCTCCAAGAAGTGATACCTGGGTCCAAGGCTTGAAGGGGAAGTGATGGTATTGAGTCTCTTGCACCTACGTACAGTTGTACAGTAGTAGAAAAATTATAAAAGGCAAAAAGTGAAGGGAAGAGAAGATCCTTTAACCTAAGGAGGAAGGAGTGGCCTCCACCACAATCGTTAAACTAGGTTTAACCTAGACCCATTCCAGGGTTTTGATATTCTTCAGCCACAACAAGCAAGAGGAAGAAAAAGACCATAATGTTGAGAGACAAAATTTGTTTTTCCATTGCATATCATGGGTTGCTCTTATAGAGTCCCACAACTAGGTTTCCACAGTAAATCCAATGTAGGGACTGAAATACCTCTAATACCAATAATGACTACCCAAAATAACCTCCAACTAAACCAAATAACGAAAATATCTCTAATTAAACTAATAATGTCAAAACTACCCTCAAAACTCTGTGCCCCCCTTTATATGAGACACAATTACATAAAAATAAATAAATAAGAACATAAATAAAGGGCTTTGAAGAAAGCCCAATCATCATCTTGGTCAATATGTCTGCATCAACTCTCCCCTCGCGGGAGCAAAATTATAAAAAGATAATTACATCCTAGGCAAAGACCCAATCCCGAAATTTCAGACTCAAGAAGAGGGGGAGTGATTGGTCCAAGCAAAGAGCAGCGAGAATAGTCTGTCAAAGAGCTTATCAGATGGATGGTACTTCTCCTTGAAGATTCTTCTGTTACGTTCCGCCCACAGACCCCAGCAGATCACTATAGGAATACAATGCCAGATAGTATTCTCGCTGAAGAAGTGACTTTATGTTTATAGTAAATGGGCATCTTTCATATGAGAAAAATACCTGCATACATCTAGCCTATCAAATATATATATATATATATATATATATATATATATATATATATATATATATATATATATATATATA